>JAJLYF010000016.1:0-209071 GCA_030571655.1 Jamesozyma lodderae | reverse complement strand
TGAACAAAACGTCACTGACCCAGTCTTATCTTCTAAATTAAAGAGAGGTGCTAAGACTAAGATCGAAGCTGCTTTAGCTGACGCCATGGCCGCTTTATCCATCTCTGAAGCTTCTACTGATGAATTAAGAAAGGCTGAAGTTGGTTTAAAGAGAGTTGTTACCAAGGCTATGTCTACCCGTTAAAGAATATAAAAAAATTATCTTTTAGATATTTATTTTTTCTTATCCTTTAGTTTGTACCCTAGAATAATTATATATATATATGTCAAATTTTAAATATAAATATTATATCATGATCATATCATTATCTCTTTATATTTCTATACTTGTCTTTGACAGATTATTACTAGAGTAGAAATGTAAGTAGAGAATGTCAGTTGTCAAGAGAAAAATAAATAACAACAAAAATCTTGTTTTTTTTATTTAGTATGGTTACAAATTTTTATGATTTATATATGTATATATATATATATATATATACATATTTATTATTACATTAGAGATCGAAATATGCCCAATTCAGAGGCAGCAAATTATGATAAGACTTTAAATGTGTGCATACTGTAGAGACCCTTTACTTTACTCAACCTAGTTTTGCATGTGCATGTGCATGATGTCTCTGTTTAACCGGCCCCCTTACTTCATCATATGCAAAGACCCCTTCACATCTACTACATGGCAATCCTCTAACTGACCGTCCATCCTGGAGAGCTCTCGTAACATCTCCTGTTATTGTGACCTTTTTTATTTCTCTAGCATCCGGCACATAATTGCAACCAATGCACCTATAGCCACTAAATTTATATCGTGAATAACATCGAGCACAGATTTTATGATTTCCTGACCAATCTCTATAGAAATATCGAACACCGACTCGGGGACATGCAATACAATGTTTCAGATTCTTTGTAGTCGACAATTTTGGTTGTTCCTTCTCACAATGGGTACCACATCCATTTACGGCAATCTTATTTTCCAGAAGCACTTGCTTGTCACTGTCTTCAATATGGAGGTCAAAAACATGATTTAGTCCACGTTTCTCCGCCAAAAAAGAGAAATATACAGGTTCTCTTGAGATGAATGCTGGGGCATTTCTTCTTTTATAACCACTTCGACAATACGAGAGTACACTTTGCAATGCAGTTCCCCCAGTAATACCACAATCGTAGGTGAATTTACATTGCACTGTTTTCCCTTTAACGATAGATGTTCTCTCTGGTTTTGTTGTGACACTAGCTGATATGCCTAAGGATCTCGAAATATGGATAATCCCATCCATTATGGACTCGTATACTGTTTGAATATTAACTTTATGTCTGTCTGTACCTTCATCTTGTTTTAAAACATGGCCATCTGAATCAATCAAACCTGCTAAAAATGCCTCACGAACCTCAATGTCTTCATTCCACATAAATTCTGGAATTTGTTTGGCTCCATCAATATCATTCTTAAATTTTAAAGTGACAATTGTATTCCACAATGGGTTATTAATTTTACGATTTTTCCTGGCTTCCTCCGACTTTCGTCCATAATACAATTTAACATGTTTAGCCCTCAATGGCACTTGACGGTCAGTATAGCCAGGATATAGGCCCCAAGTTTGACCTTGCTCTGTCAAGCTGTCCATCAAGGTCCTGTCAAGATTATCCACAGATATTTCAGGTCGTATTGTTGTACCATCTCCCATCCATAGTCCCAATAGCCATGCCATGCTAATGACAGCAGGAGTAACCAAATGTTTCTGGCCTGTAAGGAATTCTGATAATATCCCATTACCCTGAATGATCGGATAGTAATATAGTTTGGAAACTAATCGAGCCTGTCCGTCCAAATAATCTAAGTCCCTGACTTCGATATCGAAAAAAATAAACTCGCCGTTTTCTTGTTGAAGAGTTTCTGCTAAGGCTAAAGCTTGAAATTTACCCTCAGGTGTCATGGGAAAATCTTTATGGTGTGCTTTAGGTATAGTGATAGCCCTGCCATCAAGGGAAAGTGTTTCCTCCAAAAGTTTCCACTTAACTATTATAAGGTCCTTCTTATACGAATTTTCCAAAATTGGTTTTGCTGGCATTCTTAATTTAAGGGTATGACCGAGAGTACAACTCATTTCTAGTCTATGATAAACCTTTCTACGACGAATATCGCTTTTACCTGCTTCAGTTTCGAATACCCTATGCTTGGTTCGCTGTGATAATTGGTATGTTGTTTGTATATCTCTGGAATTGGAGATTATACGAGATGATGTACCGTCTGTACACATGACGTACGAATTGGCCCTTAGATTCGATATATCTTCTATGGTTCCATCTGCCATAATTACTTTTGTACCGTCTTCAAACATTTTGATGTTTTTGCTTTGTCGTTAATACTGTTATTGAATGATCTGGTTTTCTATGAACATTAATTAAAAGCAGTATGAATACTTAGAAGTAATACAAATCATAATTTATTGATATTTTGACATGGTTTAAATAGCTTTGAAAAACCTGAAAACAGGATAAGCAGTTATCACATCAATTTCACTTCAATACCTATTATGAAGTGATGAAAACATTGTATTACGATGTATTCTATAACTTCCTACCAAAGCGCCAAATATTAGCCAATTGATATTGGAAGAGCGGTTGTTACACCAATTTCGCTTTAATGCCCATTATGAAAACATTGTAATGCATTGTATTCTATAGCGTAGTAACAAAGCGCCAAATATTGGTTGATTGTCTTCATTCATCATCTGGAATGCCAGTTTATTATGTGCTACCACTGCAAAAAAATTTAATATAACGTCGCCAAATACTAGTAAACTGCCCTCACTTTTGGCATCTACTGCTTAAAATTATGATATAACATCGCCAAATATTAATGAACTACCCTCACTTCTGGCATCTGAAATGTGATTGCAATGCACGACACAATAACACTGTGTTACGAAATTATGTGATTTTACAATATAATGATAAGACGCCAAATACTGATTGCTTATTTCCACCTTTATTACCTGAATTTTAACTGCAATGTATGTTATAATAGCACAGGGATACGAAATACTTCATATTTTAACAGTAAGACGCCAAATATTCATTAACTATCTTTTCATTCATTAACTGGGACTTAATTGTAATGTGTGTTCCGACTTATGGGGTTTCAATACATTCTAAGATGTGGTCAGTAGCCAGACGCCAAAATTTGGTCAACCTTTCTCAAATTCAATACCTTTAATGCCTACTACGACGTCGTTGGATTGTGATATATTCTACAATATAGTGATAAGACGCCAAATTTTGGCTAATCAATTCAGATTATCCAAACGCCAAATATTATCAACACTTTAATTATTCACCAATACGCTAACTCTAGGTAGATTGTAGATATAATAGATAGGGGACGGTAAAAGGTCGGACTGCATCATTGTCATCCTTCCTCGATGGTATGAATGCACCGTGCTTTACTCATACGGAAATATAATTAAAGATGCAGATAAAGTTGCGTACGGAATACATTCAATGACTGTTAAGGTAATTCGTTTCCGTATTGGATAGACTGTTACTGAGGTACTTTCTTCGAGGATCTTTCTATAAGACAGAAACAGATATAACCTATAAGAGCAAACAAGTTAACTAAGAACGCACGTAGTCGAGCCTAGTATAACTCAGCATTATGAACTCAGAGTATAGTAGATCAGTACCAACTAACATAAACTAAAACCACGAAATATATGTTTGTTTAAACCTCAATTGATTACTTTATTGCGCTGATAAGAAACCTTGATTCGAATTGTGGTAACCTATACCCCTTTAGAGATAAAAAATATATTTTAGTACAATAGCTGCGTATGATATTAGAAATTAACTTTTCAAATTATTAGCAATTTAGGAAGATTATGGGGATTATTGACCTAAAATGGACTCTTCATAGGCAATTTTCTCTTTTCGAGCATTAGTCTAACCTAAAGCTGACACAGAAACGACAATAATGACCTAATACGGACACATTTATTCTAACTTTTACAAACTGGAAATGCTAAATGCTGTATTCGGTTTATTTTCATTAGATAGCGTTAATCCTAAAATTCAGCAGTACAGACTACCCAAACCATAGAAAAGATCAATGGCCAATCACTATAATTCGCTTGGCGATGCAATTTTTAACACGATTTTGTCAAATAGCCAGCAAAATATTTGATGTAATTTTCAGCACGCTTGAATTTTTGTCCGCAGATTTTGAATAGTCACCTACCGAAAATCTTTTCCGTACTAGGATTTCGCTGTATAGAAAATTTGGATTTAATGCAAAACAGGAATTTATTCTTCTAAATGCCCATATAATTGTTAGACTGGAGTGTTTAGGTGATTCGCGTTATTACGGGGCTACAATGATAACTGCAAAATACTAACAATAGTCAATCTTATGTAACGAAAAACTACAAATTACATAGTCAGGACTTTACCTTCTACAACATGAGTCCAGTCCCTAGGGATGTGCATTCTTCGCAAGATATTAGTACAAAAAATATCAATAATTACTGTCATCTGTCATTTTTTAAAAGACAGTTCTATAAGATCGTGAGTTCGGACTGATCATCTGTCTAGGAATAATAGTAATAATGATAATATAATACTATTTAACAATACTCCTTAGCAATCATCGCAACCTCGAGAGTGTTATTGGAAGCGTTTACGTTTGCATGATAATGTATTTTGAGGTTTGGCTTTTTTAAAAAAATTAAATGCGCCAATAGCATTTTCATAATTTTGAGGCTTCTTTATGAATTAGAAAACATATTGATAACCTCAATACAATATTCACATCAATAGATGATGGCAATAATACCCCAACAATACCATTTTGCTGGACTATAACGGCGAACTTTGGTATGGGACTTGCTCCTATGAAAGTGTAATTTGAGTTATTTTACTTAGGAAAAAAAAGTAACAATGCATGAGAATCGTTAAATCTTATTTTAAGTTTCTCATTTAGCCAATAGAATGGGTAGTACTCTATCATTTTCCCAATAATATTGAGCATTCCTACGGATAGTAGACATTCTCTTTGTAATTTAAAACTAACATGTCTTGAAAAAATAAACCTCATTTAACAAATTTATATGAGTAGAGTATATTATAACAAACCAGTGAATACTAAAGTATCTGCTGGCTCTAATTTGAACTTTTCGTGACCAGTTCACTCTTGATTACATTACAATTATCGTAGAAAAGTTAATTGCATAGCAAGTTATATTATGAAGAAATGGTCTGAAGAGTTCTGTAAACTAATTAGACCTCATTAGAATTCTTAAAGATGCAGTTTCGTCTTCCTTTCTCAGGTACGTTTAGTATATGAAATAAGATAATAGGAGCTTGACGAATTTATCATAAACTGAAACTTTTGGTGGCTTAAATTAACAATTCTCGAGACATTTTACTGAAATATATCGAAACCCTAGATACAGATTTAATCGAACCCATTTGAGACCTTTATTAGTAATCTATTATGTCTTCAGAAACCTGTTCAAACTATATAGAAGAAGGGAAGGGAAAAAAATAGGAGTAAAGAGGCTTAAAATGTTTTCAATCTGTGAATTCCTCCACAAGCGGGTTTATTATATGTAACACTCAATAAGTCTGGAACATTGATCAGAGAGTATGGTGATCGAGGATTGGTTTACAAATCCATAGATACGTTTCATGCAATATATTGTGTAAACATGAAGTTTGACCTTATGGTGGAACCAAGCCTTCATTTCAAAGATTTATTGTCACCGAATTAATTTTTGTTTCCTTTTCAAGAATTGATTCTAAAAATAGGATGAAATGAAGATGTAAATCAGAAAAGTAATCAATTCATTAGGGAAAAGAATATGCCAAGTCCAATTTTCATTCTTGTCGCAATAATTCTAGATTTACCTTAGTCAAGAAATACAGAAAGTATTTCTTAATCGTTCAATTTTATATATAACGAAGATGGTTTTAGTGATGATATAAGAAAAAGACATAGAAATGTTGACATAACACCCATCGAACCATAATATATTAAAAAAAGTTCTATTGATAGTTTTAATAAGCAACCAATATAAGACAAAAATGACCAATTACTACGACGGTAATAACTCCGAAAGTTATAACAACGACAGCTCCATTAACAACCCTAACTATGAAAATAGTCGCTATAATAATGATGGTAGATACTACAATAACAATGAAAGAGAGTATAATAATGAAAATGGAAGGTATAATGACGATTACAGAGCTTCTGAGAATGCTAACAGAGGTTCTGAGAATGATAACAGAAACTATAGTGAAGAAAACAATATGAATAATTTCAACGAAAATAACCAAAATCAATATAACGGGAATGAGCGCAGACGGTACAATGAAAATAGCAACACGAATTATCCAAGCAGTCAAGGATATAGATCTGAAGAAAACCACCATGAAGGTGGCAAAGAATTCATGGGGACAATGGCAGGTGGTGCTGCTGGTGCATACCTTGGTTCCCATTTATCGCATCACCATTCTAAATTAGGTGGCATGCTAGGTGCATTGGGAGGTGCCATTATTGGTGACAAAATGGTTGAACATCATGAGCATAATAGACGTGAAGAAGATGAGAGATATTACGACGAGGGATATTCTGATAATCATTAATCAAAATCATTGACTCTATATTGAAAAAATGTCTTAACAATTTCTAAGTTAAAAATAGAGTCATATGCATAATGAGATAAGAAAGTCGATATATTTAATACGTATAATTCTATATATAGTTAAAAAAGAATAGTATGGAAAAACGAAAAAATTAAGAGATGCAGTTTTATTCAAAAATCATCCCATTTATCATCAGTCTTAGTCTCGTCCATAGCAGTTTCTTTGGAAGGAATCTTTGAATAAGTCGAATTGTTGTTACCTGATTGTTCGGTATTACCATAATATTGTTCTTGCAAGTTTTTAGTCAATGATGAAAATGCTTGATAACCATAGTTACTCGTTTCTTGAAATTTTTGACCAAACTGAGTAGCAGCTCTTCTTGTTTCTTCTGAAAATTCACCATTATTCCATTGTTCCATACCTGGTTTAATTACTGACTCATTAACGTCATTGAATGATTTGGTGACAGCAGATGAAAATAAACCCCATCCTTTAGATAGAGTTCCAATTGGATCACTTTGAAGATTTTCTAAATTCACGGTATTATTATTTGATGCATTATTATTGTTTCCATTACTGTTCTGTACTGGGGTATTACCAAAACCATGGTACTTACCACCTTGAGAAGGTGGTAAATGTTCAGGTCTGTCCTGATTTTTTTTGCCTAATTCAGCAAAATATTTCTCATTTTTCTCTTTCTGATCTACAGCTAGCTTTGGTGTTGCTGAACGACGGTTCTCCAAAGGTGTACCAGATCGACTTTGAGTTTGGTCAATTGCACCTGCTGCTGTAACATTGGATGGGGAAGATCCTAAAGTTGACGGGTCAAAGTCAGGATGTTGAGGTTCATCAAATTCTTTGCCTTCGACTTCACATGTAAGTTTTTCTTTGTAATCTTCAGCAATAGGATTATCATATTTAATCTTTTGTGGTAATTTCATATCAATACCATGAGAAGTCATGTAAGTTGAGAACGGCTCATTACCACCCTTTTCCATTCTAATCAACTCATCTGATTTGAATTGATCCATGGTGATTGATCTGACAAAAGAAATATGGACACCGAGACTTCTGTGAATACCAGCACACTCTAAACAGATAAAGATACCAAACTTTGGGGATGCCCATTGAGGATTAGGTGCGCTACAGTCCATACATTTTTTATTTGCTCCAATTTTTTGTAATTGTAATAAACGTCTGCGGTAATCTGGATCAACTTTCCAATCGGACATGGTTTTTTTTCAAATATTTTATAGTACTAATCACCTAAATCAATTGATTAACAACTAGAATACAATTCAGTGACTATAAGTTCCCTTTGCGAATATTTTTATAGTAACTTTTGCTTCCTTTTCGTTAAATTTCGTTAAAATAATTTTTCGATTTAGTGATCCTCCAATCCAATCATTCAACACGAAAACAGCATGCATTATATGAAGAAGAAGATATATACAAATAACGATGGTTTATATATAAGTGTATATAGGTCAGTCTGTAGTTATTTCTGCATATTTTGTAGGAAATTTCTTATGTAACCCATATCTTCAATCAGCATTTTCCGTAACCATATTGTTTCCTGTCTCTGAGATTCCAATTCGCTTTCCAAAGATTTTATTCTTTTATCCTTTTCAATGATTATATTATCGTAATTTTCTCGAAGATCTTGCAGATACACACCCATTGCAGACTGAAATTGAGATTGGTTGGAGTTCGGATTCTGATTAGGATTTGTTCCCGTTGAAGTTGATGTAGATGGTCCTGAAGTGGCACCCGATAAATCTGTCATCATTCCAACCACGGAATTTGTATTGATAGAAGTCGCGTCACTTTGATTAATAATGGCCTTGCCATTACTGATGTTGGTATTATTGTTTTGATTATTAGGAATATTGATATTTTGCTGTGAAGAATTATTATTATTGTTATTGTTATTGTTTGTAGTTGAATGAACCGAGTTTGGAATACTATTTGGAGTAAGGTTTTTATTTTCGGGAGTAATATGCTGATTCATGATACTATTACTATTATTCAGATCACTGTCGTTTGAAGCCTGAATAGTTGCCATACCACTGGTCGGGAGTGCAGTTGAACTTCCTGTGCTAACTGGATTGCTTTCATTATTAGTATTATTAAAATCATTTTGCATCGATGCTAAAATGTTACTGTCAGTTTTATCGTCAACTTTGATTTCATTATTATTATTGTTATTATCATTATTATTGTTGTTATTCTTATTATTATTATCAGAATTTGGGTTTGTGTTGTTATTAACGTCATTGACGTTATCTAAATTGTTTGTACGTCTTATGAATCTACTACTCGCTGTATTATTTAAAGCTTCGTTATTTTTCAAAAGTCCGTTCGAATTAGCTCTGAAATTACTATTATTACTCGGAAACCTAAGATCATCCATTAGATTGAATACAATAGGGGTTTTCTGTTTTTTGCTTACATTTGTAAATTTCAACAGATCGTCCATTGAACTGTCTTCAAAATTCAACGATCCCAATGATCTTCTCTTTTTATGTGTTAAATAATTATAATTATTATTGTTGTTAATCATATTTCCATTATCGTTGTTCATTGTCCCATTTGGTGCTGTGTTTGTGGTATTATTTTGCACATTGTTATTCCCGTTTATGTTACTATTATTTTGTTGAGACATTGGGTTGAAATTATTATTCAAAAGGTCATCATCAGCAGATAGATTAAAAGGAAACCCACCTAATCCTGGACTTGTTGGTTGAGTATAATATCCGTTTAATGATCTAGAGGTTATATCTTGCGGTATCACCGATAGCCTCTTATGTAACTGTAACGATAGAGCAGCATCATCAAGTATGTTATTATTAATAGTTAAAAAATCATTACCCTCATTATTGTTACCATTACTAGTCTGCTGTTGCTGTTGCTGTTGCTGTTGCTGTTGCTGTTGTTGTTGTTGTTGCTGCTGCTGCTGCTGCTGTTGTTGTTGTTGTTGTTGTTGTAGTGTACCTGCCACTGACGATGATGATGATGAAACCTGCGGCACATTTACAAAAATTTTCATGTTATTCTTCTTACGACCTTGATTAATAATTTTGCCTGTCCTTGGATTATAAAAGTTCAATATTCCACTTGATAAGATAGTCCAAAATTGATCGCCATTAAACTCCGAGTCCTCTTTAATTTGGAAAAGGTTATCATTAATTTTATTGAAATATTTGCTGTACGGGCTTAAATCAAAGCTTAATTCCAACTCTTTCAGTATCTGTTGAAATCTTTGAAATAGTTCAATATCGGATTTTGGCGATGATGAAGCGTCACCTAATAGTCCACTTGAAATCAGTGAGTTGTATATTTTGGAAATTTTGACAAATATTTTGGCATATTGGGGATGTATCGCTGATATATTCTTCTTTCTGCGTGGTTGATTCTTGCTATTAGTATTACTAGCATTACTAGTGCTGCTAGAGTTATCATTATTTTCATCTGCATTAGATAATCTTACAGATGTAGTGGCATTTTGGATATGACTGCTGTTCAATATGGTACCTCTGGTGATAATTTTATAGGCTTTGATAATAAATATATCTACTTTGGTTGGTTGGTAAGCGTCATGTATGGTGGTTGACATTTGATTATTCAAAGAGTTGAAATCCATTACATTCAATCACAAATGCTTCGCTAATTCGACGCTTGGAAACCCAAAAAAAACCTAATAAAAACTTGCCCCTGCCTTCACAATGACTCTCAATATCGCTACACACTAATTCCAGACTGCAACGACTCTAAGTTCCTCTACTTTTAACAACTTGTTGTCTTCATCTTGCTTATGAATTTCAAATTTTTCAATCAACTTTTTTTTTTCAGGGAAAAAATTGTAGTTGTCGCTGGAAACGATGAACTTTTTCGTGTTTTTTATATTTGAAACCAACAAGAGAGTTATGAACTGATCTATATTTCAATGAGATTATGAAAGTTATAATTGATTTAGATTAAAAGGTTATCCATCTCAGTTCGAAGAACAGTTATTAGGTACATTCGCTTTGCTCGCTAGTTTTTTATTTTTATAAATGGATTCCCCTGTTGCTCCTCCAAATTTTTTCCGTAGAAAGAAGGAACATAAACGTGGTATTACGTATAGTTTGCTGCTATTAGGCTCTGCTGGTACTGGTAAGACCTCCTTTGCTAACAATTTGGTCGAGTCTAACATTTTTTCGCATGAGTTTAATCAGATAGGCTCTCAAAATAATGAATATAAAGTTTCTCCAAGGGTTCGGGTCACTCAACCTACAAAAGTCGTGTCCTTCAATTCCAAGAATGGTATACCATCTTATATGAATGAATTCGATCCAACAAGGGCTCAGTTAGAGTCTGGTATCACCATAACATCGACTTCATTAGAAATATCTACGGCTCCAACTCCAGCTGCTGATAATAATACGGAGAATATGTTTGATGAAGGTGACGACACAATTTTCTTGAATATAATAAACACTCATGGTATTGGAGAAAATCTTGATGATACTTTGTGTTTTGATGAAATAACGACTTTTTTAGAACAACAATTTGATATTGTATTGGCTGAAGAAACCCGTATTAGAAGAAATCCTCGTTTTGAAGATACAAGAGTTCATATAGCTCTATATTTCATTGAACCTACTGGCCATGGTTTAAGAGAATTGGATGTTGAATTAATGAAAAGAGTTTCTCGCTATACCAACGTTTTACCTGTTATTTGTAAAGCTGATTCTTTTACAAAAGAGGAACTAAAACAATTTAGACAAAACATAATGAATGATGTCGAAAGATACAACGTCCCAATATATAAATTTGAAATCGATCCGGAAGATGATGATATAGAGGCCGTTGAAGAAAATCAAGCGCTTGCAGCATTGCAACCATTTTCTGTTGTTTCCTCTGATCAAAGGGATTCTAATGGTAAATATATTAGACAATACCCATGGGGTACTGTGAATATTGAAGACGATAAAATTTCAGATTTACGTGTATTGAAAAATGTTTTATTCGGTTCTCATTTACAAGAATTCAAAGATACAACACAAAATTTACTTTATGAAAATTATCGTGCAGAGAAATTATCCACTGTTACCACTGATAAAAACAATGGTAATACTAATGATGCACTTAACTCAAATGCTAAAAAGAGGGAAAGTGCTGCTCCATCATTGAGTAATTTTGCTTCTTTAATAAATACAGGTCATTTTAAATCCTCTCAAAATATTGCATTATCACAATCGCAATTACCATCCACACCAGAAATGTCTTTCTCAGAAAGTAATAATATTAATCGCGAGGAAGCTGTTCGTGAATCACCAATAAAACAAATGTCAGATGAAATCAGACATGGTAATGAAGAAATTATAAAATCTATTAAAAAAGAAGCAAGATCAAATGATTCAATAGAAAGACATCAATTAAGAAATATATCTGAAACAGTACCATATGTCTTAAGACATGAACGTATCATTGCAAGACAACAGAAACTAGAAGAACTAGAGGCACAATCTGCCAAAGAATTACAGAAACGTATTCAAGAACTAGAGAAAAAAGCACAAGAATTGAAATTAAAAGAAAAGTTATTAAAAAATTTTGAAAATGAAAATGGTTCAAGAACTTCCTTTGGTTCAAATATTACAAGGGATACAGCTGTTAATGCCGGTACAGATGGTGGTGCACCAAGTATCAGATCAGTCTCACAATCTGCTAATACTCAAATGAAGAAAGGTGACACTTTCACAGATTTAGCATCAATAGTATCTGGTAAGAAGTAAAACGACCAACAGTTATTCGACTATATAAAATAAATAAATATAAAAAAAAAAAGACATTAATTAAGATTCAGTTTCATACATTTCATTTTATCTCACATATTATGCGGTTGGAAATAATAATCCTCGATTCCACTAATGCTGAATACCCTTTTTCAAAAGAATAAATATACTTACTGTTTATTGTATAGACACATATGCAAATAACTATTTATGATGACATAATATTTTTAGTTTATTTAAGAGACAACGGGGGAAAAAACCTAGTTAATGATAATTAGGAAAAAATGAAGAGAAAAATAATAAATGGAATAGTTAAAAGTGAAAGGATTATATGATGCGGGCCCCTTACATTTTTTTTTTGTTGATTCATTTGTTGTTAATGCTAATATTAAAGGTAAAAGAAAAAAAAAATATTTTAATAATATAACGCTAATTTGTGAAAACAATAATCTAGCATAATCATGGAAGAATTTAAAACTTCAACTTATTTACCGAAAGCTGTCAAGTAATTGAAGTTATTGACAGAATTTGAAGCAGATGAAGTTGTTGTAGTAGGTACTGAATTGGCATTATTACCACTGCTTGGATTACTATTTGATTTTCTACTATTTGGACCACGAACACCCAAAGGATTTTTAGAAAAACTTAGTCTTATACCACCTTTGTTACTTACAGTGGCACGTGGTAATTGGCTGCCATATAATTCAGCTAATGCTCTAGTCGCAAAACTGACATCATCGAACTCAACAAAACACATTGGTCCATGACCATGACCGTGATTATGACCATGTCCACCGCTGCTATTAGAACTATTTAGGTTTTTGTTTCTGAATGATAATCTTCTAAAACCTTCTTGAATAGCAAATAGTTGTCTCAATTCTTGTTCAGTAGCGTCAGGTGGTAAATTACCAACATACAATGTATTACATGGCGGATTTTGATCAGCAGGATTTGCTGGCGGAGGAATTTTAGATAATAGAGATAAGTCAGCTTGTGATATAGATGAGTAACCAGAAATATTTGAATTTGTTGTGGTAGATGATTTCAAATTTTTATTATTATCAGAAGATGCTGTTGCTGGTGTTATAATTGGTGTTGAGCTCTCAGTTGGCGAAACTTTATACGTTGGAATGTTGTTAGCATTTTGCTTAAATGAGTTTGATCTAATTTGCTGTTTTTGTTGTTGAGTCAGTTGAGGTGAATTATCTTGAAAATTATTTTGTAAAAATTGATTGGGTTTATCTTGATTCGAAGATATCATTCCTGAATTGACAGGCATATTTTGAGGTAAAATAAATGGTTGTAATGATTCAGGACCGGAACCGTTTGTCTCTATTGATGATGCATTTGTTGGAATTGAATTCGATAAAAATATTGAAGTATTTTGATTTTGAACAATATTATTACTATTATTTGTTGAACCCCAATCTAATACTGGAGTTGATGCTTGTGGTAAATCTTGAAATGTGTTCATACTAGATGGAATATTATTTGGATTCCAAATATTTTCATTAATATCATCATTCTCCATTAGTAAGAAGGATTTTCCAGTATCTCTTGACAATTCTTGTTGAGAATGATTTTGATTTAACATAACATTACCATTGGATTGAAATGATTTTATATTACTGTTGTTGTTATTTAAACTTTGAACTCTTTCATTATTAAATGGATCACTAAAAGAAAATTTTGATTGAGGTAACTGTTGATGAAATGGACCACTGGGTCTTTTATTTAAAGTAGAAGAAGATAAAGGAAAAGATTGTCTTTGCCTTAAAATCATATTTGACATCATACCGGATGAGCTAGTTAACTGATAATTTGGTTGTAATAATGAAGTTGAAGCCGATAATGGAGCAAAATTTTCAAAAGGTATTATATTTTGTGTAAGATCATCATGAATATCAATTGAACAATTTAACGGAGAATTTGGCCCAAAAATATTTGATTTGGAATTTAAGACCGAGGCATAATGTCTTACTAAAGGTAATGAATCAAATTTAGCTATTATGACTAAATCTCTGTTTGATGCAATGTCAGTTGAAGTTACAAAGGAGTTTCTTGAGTTTTCATCAATTATTTCAATATTGATTAACCCATTAGCTAAAGCAAATATAGCATAACATTCCCTTAAAGTCATATCATTAGGAATATTCTTAATCTTTAATGTAAAAGGACCCTGAGAATTAATTATTTGATTATTGGCATTAAAATTTAATTGCATATCATTTTGAATATTATTATTACTGTTATTTTTGTTATTAGTGGAGACATCATTAAACTTATCAAGGTTATAGTCATTAGAATTACTTAGATTATTACTGCTCGTTAAATCTATTCCACTTATTGACAAATTATGAAGTACAGAGGATAGATGTAAAGGAGAGTAATGTTCGGTTTGGTTAATGTTGTTATGACGATTACCTGAATCTCTCAAATTAGATTCGCTATTACAGTGCATTGCAGTTGCATGGTTTTGATGTGTTGGTGAAATGTGATTAATTGACCCTAATGATATATTATCCGCACTTGTAGTAAATGGTCTTTGTATGAGCAAACCTGGATTATCTATTGTATCGTGTTTCTCTTTAACTAATGACATTTTTAGGATTGAATATGAATAGAAATTGTTTTATGCCAGGTAGAATAAGGAGAAGTTTAAATAATTTTTTTTGGTAGTTAACTGATAAGTCAATGAATCTATAAGTGAGTTTTCAATGTTAATTGCTCGATAGTATATGTAAGTTTGAAACAGTAGATCTGTAGAATAATGGAACCTCTTTCTTTGAAGTATTTATTTTTTTTTTTTCAGTAACTTAATGATTCGAGATCTATAACGGAAATATGATATGAACAGTATCTGTATCGAAACGGAACAAAGTTATTATATTTGAATCAGTAGTTATTAAATTGTTGTGTTCGGGAATTCACTGATTAAACTTGACAAAACGCCGACTCCTTCTTATGTGCTTATTATAACAATCTCAAGACGGCGGTGGCAAAAACACGATATTTTACTTTTGTTTGTTTTTTCCAAGAATTCCTTTGGAGTTTACCAAACTTTCCCTCTTTTTTTTTCTGTCTCTCTCTGGTAAATAATATTCAACGTAGTGGAAAAACCAGCTATTGAAAACACGATTGACTGCAAGTTGTTTATATTAAAGTTTTTATCCAATTATTGCCGTGGTCTCAAAGGAGTCACACCGTCAAAAAATGGGTTGACTATCATCAGATGTTACCACTCAGCCAAGCACGTTTCCTTCATGGTAAATCATTGCCCAGCAAAGCGCGTCCAGCCAATCACAGTTACGAGATTGCTGAAAACGTGTTTAGTTTTACATCAAGAAGCAATAGCATATTACACGTGATTGAAACAAGTAAGTATTATGTAAAACGTACAGACTAGATATATAACTGAGCAACTATCGACTAGCAAGTAAAAAAATGTATATACGTGTATATAGGGGTTGGTTGACTGAGGGAAGTCAATCAGGAAAAGGGCTTTGAAATGCTTCTTCTGATCTTGGTTAGTGTACTGAGTTTATCTCCTTCCTTTTCTCTGTGATGTCCACCTGTGGATGATCTTCTCCTGGTCTCTTGACTTCTTGGAATTTCACTACCGCTCTCATAAACAACTGGGTTTTGGGTATGTGTGTACTCAGAGGTATTAGGCTCCGGAGCCACCTCGGTAGGACTGATGGTCTCATGCAAAGGTACACCTGTTGAAGAAATATCATGACTATCTTGCTTTCTGGTTTGTTGATTTTCTACCTTGTATGTTGGAACAGAAGGGTCCACTAAACTTGGTAAATTACAAACTGCATTCGCGTATGATCCTGCCGATTCAGACCCAATACTTCTTGCTCTTCTAGCACCTAAATCTCCTACAGAAGAATCTTGAAGTCCTTGTAATTGTTTATCAGTAGCAGGTCTTCTTGATCCTGGGAATTTTTTCAAGTACTTAAACTTCTCACGTTTTGCAGCCGGTTGTGATCCCACAGATCCTGTCGTATCCTTTGGGCCAATAGGCTCCTCCACCTTCTTAGCTGGCCTTTCAGTTTCAGGCTCCTTCCTTGAAGTACGTTCTACTTCCCCAGGATCCAAAGTACGGGGTGCATTCATTTCTGTCTGCTGCATAGATCCTCCAGACATTGCGGATCTTACCGTATCCTTTGGGCCCATAGTCTCCTCTACCTGTTTGGTTGGGAGTAGAATTGCAGGTTCTTTGCCTATCGTACGATTTTGTCCCTGACTGATGTTTGATTCATTTGCTAAAGAACGTTGTGTCGTCTCCTTTTGCATTACAGATCCTGCTAATATTGAAGATCCTGCCATATCCACTGGGCCCATAGACTTATCTGCCCTCTTCGTTGGCTTTTGAATTTGAGATTCTTTTCTGGGGTTAATTTCTTGTCCATGAATAATACTCGAGTCATTTGCAAAAGAACGAGGTGCCATTTCAGACAATTTCATACCAGAAGTCATAAATCCCTTATCTAGGGTATCAACACCATTGAAACTAAACATGGATTGATTCCAGTCACCAGTAATTCTTTTCCCACCAGTAAGTTCTTTGAAACTTGAATTTGACATTCCTGGGCCTCTTGAACACATTTCTTTCATACTTGAATAGGACATACCTGGGTTAGTATAACCCACAGGTTTTAAAGATTTTGTTTTTTTAGTTTTGTCTTTACGAGCGCCAGTACCTGTTTGAGTACCAATATTGCTATTTTGATTTAACTCTGGTGTTCTTTGCATATCTTGTGATTTAAGTTCTTGATCAGGATTTTGTTTCTTAGTTTCACGTACCCCAGTTACAGCTGCTATGCTACTTCCAAGGACTCCGCCAGTGAACATATCAATACCTGTTCCTGTTCCTGCTGACTTAGTTTTAGATTCTTCAGGGACTGGGTGTTCGATATTCTTGGTACTAGTGTCAGGTTTTTCAACGGCCTTTCCTTCAGATTCATTAGGTATATAACCACCTGGCATTGAGCTCATAGTATCCGAACCACTTGTTGTACTCTCGGCAACACCAGCAGCTGTAGAGGTAGACGTCATTGGTGAAAGTCTTGAACCACTGTAGATACCATCTATATTAGTTGCTTGGGTATGAATTTTTTCCTTTCCATGATCAGAAGTCACTGAATCTTTCATAGTTCTTGCCATAGCTTCATGTTTCATTCTAGATGTTAAATCAGCACCTGAACTGGTATTAGCTTCTGCAGCTTCTTTCTTCATTTTTGAAGTTAATGCAGCACCAGAAGCACCAGCGACACCAACAACACCAGTAGCACCCGTAATACCTTTGTTTTCAAAACCTTTCTCCTTAGACGTATCCTTTTCATAATCACCTGGAATATGCCAAGTCTGATAGTTCCGATTCTCAAACAAATCATCATCTTCTTCTTCAGTAGTTGATCTAGCAGTACCTTTACCTGGCATAGGAGAATTTCTCATTTTACCGAATTCAGGAATTGCAGTATTCTCCGTGGTGTTCATATCTTGATACATTTTGGAATCTGATAACCTTCTGATATTGAATGGTTTCGATTCATGAGTTGGTTGAGGTTGATTGGGATTAGCTTGACCACATCCTGGAATCCCAACTGGGTTTTGCTTTTTTTCTGGATTGTAAGTAGTTGGTTTAGTTGTACTGTATGATTGTCCCTGGGGTTTCAATTCAGATTCTTCAAATTCCTTATTATGTTGAGGCAATTCATGTGGATATTCTTTGAAAACTTCAATTGGATAATTTTCACGATCTATTGGAGTTGAATGTAAGTTGACACCAACTTGTTCAGGTTTTTGATCTTTTTCTTGATTTTTTTGGCTAATTAAAATAAGTTATACAAGATGTTAGTAATTCTGAAATAATATTTTTGTTTTTTTCAAAATGAATAAAATTTCGTTTTAAGCCATATTAATATGTATATAATTGTTATTATATACATATTATTACATAAGAAAAAAAACGGTATAATTATATTCATTTTGAATCTCTTCTTAATTTGGCGACAGAAAACGAAAAAAATGACAATAGTAATATAGAAGAAAATGGGTTTATTATTATTATTATTATTATTATTAAAATAGAGAGTCGTAAAGGTTGGGAAAAAAAAAAAAGGAAAAATAAATCAACAAAAGAACTTAAAGAAATTATTATTAGTGGATGGGTAGGGGTATTTTACTAGTCAGCTTTTTTAAGAATCGTCGTCCTAATAATACAGAGTCTTGCTTTGACAGAAAAAAAAATAAGTTAGAAAGAATGGTAAATGTTCCATCAGACAGAAGGTGATACGTAAACTTCTTCTTTAGTTGTAGTTAACACCTTATGACCAGTTGGTTCATCCAATTCTTTCTTTTTATTTTTCAATCTGGTAAACAATTTACCCTTATGCTCGCCACCATTGTCTAATGGCTGTTGAGCAACATTTGTGTTACGATCGTAATGATGCTCTTCTACGACTTGATCTGTGCCAGCAACATTGGTTGACAAAGGAGCTGGTTGACCATCTGCGGTAGTTCCACCACTAGATTTTTCATACTGAGTGGTATCAGCAGAAGTTGGATATGTACCATACATTTCGGCATCGTTGGCTGCATAATTAGTATATTTGTTGTCCCTCTTGTGTGTAGCTGCAGTTATGGTGGACCAGATGGTATTACATAGTAATAAGAATACCGTAGTCCAAATAAATGCGAAATTTTTTGCTCCTAGTCTGGCACTACGATTATCATTATGGAAAGCCTTTCTTGCCTTGACATAACAACCTGTGTACAGACAGGCAGATAAAGTAATAAAGAATAGAGCTAACCAACAGGAGACAGTCGATAAGATTGCCAGACCTTTAATGACTTTGAAGATGGAAACAAAAATAGGTATAATAGCCAAAGCTAAGAAGAATAAAGCTATAAGAAGCATAGCCCAGCCTACTCTTGAAAGATAGTAATAAGTGTTCCTATTGTTCAAAAACGTAGAAGGCATATTTGGACTCTCACCAAAATTATCTCTAGGAGAGAAGGGCTTAGCAGGAGCCTTTGAGGAACAGTCAGTATTTTGATTATTACTCCAACCACAGAATTCATAGTTGTACCATCTAGTAGTTGCAGGAGCACTATTGAAGCCATTTGTATCTGCTTGAAACCAGTAAAATTCTTTAAGTACCCCAGTGCGTCTTGCACCGGATAATATAAGGAAGAAGGTCAATAGACCGGCACCAATTAAGAAGAGAAATGAAATAAAATGAACAAACCTTTTAAACAACATATTTTAGTTAGTTTAGTAGTAGTATTTCCAATGCAATTGCTAAAATATATGTTATAAAAATAAAAGAAACAGGGGCCTGTTAAAAAATATACATATTAACAAGATATAATAATCTTCTTCTTTTATATAAAAATTAACCCCTCAATCGATGAATTCATCATAAAGGGTACCCAAAACAATGCTTGAGGAGTTACTTATATTCACATCTCCCTTGAAATATCAATAATAACTATTTTCAATATCGTCATATAACGTTCTTCACCTCTAGGGGATTCAAAACGTCAAAATTTTTTTTTTTAATTTTTTTACATTTTGATGCGGCTGGCCCGGAGTTTGCCTCTTTAAGGGTGATTTATACGGCATTTTCTAATTTAACAGTAATATTGTTATTATTAGATGGCAGTTGTTGTTGTTGTTGTTGTCTATGAGCTTGACATCGTAATTCTTCTAATGTGCATTCAATGGGACACCATATCACTGTTGAGGTTTTCTTGCTTAGTGTTAGTGACGCTCTCATTAGTTTGAAATCATAGTGTAAGTTGATTAGTTTACTCATTGCTTCTTTGACATTGTCCGCATTGATAGCCAGTGAAGTCGTGCTATGTGTGTCTATTACATCGCTGTCACTACTCATATGCATGAAATATCGCATATTCTTCTCTCCTATGATTTCAATTCGGATAATTCGGGTGGGATCGATAAAGGCTTTGGAAATTAAATCATTTGTAACGTATATCTCTAGTCTGTGTGATTCCTTCCAATACTTGTAATCTAACATCTTGACGTTATTAATCATGTACAGCGTTTTCTTGTTTCTGTTTTCGCAATACTCTATAAAATTCAACATGGAAAATTTGTTGTTCCCATCTATCATATGAAATGTACCTATATCTGCATTCAAATCTGGCGTATCCAACTTCATTTTTTCTTCTTCTTCTTGCTCTTCTTCTTCATTATCGGAACTTAGTAACAAACTCAACTCTTCTTCTGGTTCTAGCGATAAGGTTAGCTCATCAGATTTGTTTAAATTGAATGGGAAGAACTTTTGGTAATCTGCCAACCGACCAAAGTAGAAACTCAAATGATTTTTATTGAAATAGTCTTTTGTTCGCTCATACATCTTCATTATAGACTCCTTCTCCGTTGTATCATTCATATTTTTAACTTCATCTCTTGTTAATGGCTCACAGTTTCTTGCAATCGCATTTAATTTACCATTGAAAAATTTGACTTTCAAATACAATTTACACAGGATACCCCGTTGTGATATATTTTCTGAATTCCTGTCAATTAATTCACGTATGCCTTGAGCACCTGACCAAATGTTGGAAATTTTCCTATTAAGTTCGTTATAGTGATCATAATACATCAAAATTCTATATCCACCATTTTTAGCCAACCTTGTTCCATAATTCATTACGTATCCATCAAATAAATATTTTTGACTTATATCATTCTCTGTGAAATCTGTAAATACCATCGATACGTATTTGGGATTCTCAAATGTACATGAGATCATTAATCCAATCATGGTAACATATTTAACCTCTCCTGGGTTTAATTTAAAATCTTTGAACTCCAGCAATGGATCCTTTGCTTCACGGGGTTTTACTGTCTCATTGAAGATTTTATTATCTAATTTCCAATAGCTTGAACTATTTAACTTTGATCGGAATGTCCATATGTCTCGTATAATTTCAAAAAATCGAATCCCTAAAGTTTTTAGTTTGGTTTTGGAAACTTTACCATGGCATAGAACCTCGATACAATTATCATACGGTATTAAATGGGTAGCATCTTGTTTACTTTTAACCAAATAGGCTCTAAACGTTTCATTATCTAAAAAATCAAAAACAAGAAGCTTGCATTTAATCTGTTTCTTTACGTATAGATCAGCGAACGCAAATGTATTTTCTGACCAATCGTCATCATTTTCAATTAACGAAACGTCTCCTAGACTAATATTTCTCATATCGTCATCTGAATTTCTTCTTTGTTTTTTCCTTAATGGTACATCGCTAGCTACAACTGGTGATTGCTCAGATGTAGTAGGTGTAGATGCTTCAATGCTGCCATAACTGTATTCTAACTCTTCCCTCTCATTGTTAACCTGTTGTTGAACTTGAGTATTTGGTTGTGTAGACATTAGTTGTGAATTAAATTCATTTTGTGTATCAAAACTATCCATTCTATCGTTAGCTCTATTACGTAGCATAAAAGTTGGTAAAAACAATGGATTGGTTCTTAACTCTGTTCGCAGTTCATTACTGATAGTGTTATCCAATTGTTGCACAAATTGTTGTAATTTATTATCATAATTCTCCAATGTAACAAATTTAAATTCGTTTCTGGGACTTTTATTTAACATGATTAAATTATTAAAAATTTTTGATATTGTACAACCATCATTTTGGTTATCACCTTGTGATTTTTGTTGTGTATATTCATTGACAAAATTTATTGACTGCATTAAGTCAATTGGCCTAACGTCCTCTAAAAATATGCTAGATTTCTCATTTAAGGATAAATATATACCTTTGCAATTAATAAAACACAGTCTTTTTATATGTATATCATTAATCTCGTATGATTCATCGTCATTCACTTTGGGAATATCTATATCAAAGAATTGACAAATTAAAGAAATCGTCATTTTTGCCAATTTATATGCATTTTTATCATTACAGCGAATTTTTACAACATAGTTAGGAACACTTGATTTCCCTAGTGTATGAATTGGATCAAAATCAGAAAGTTCTAATATAAAATTGGCACCCGTATATTTGATCTTATTTAACAATGATGTGAAAGCAATTCTAACCGTCTGGGAATCAGGTAACTTTGTTAAATCATCCGTCGAGGAAATAAATTTAAATTCAGTAGATTCCATCCTCTATCTCCTATTTCTCCTGGAATACTGCCACAATGTTTCTTCTGACCTTTTTTTACTACTACTGATCTCTTCAATATAAACCACGATTTCTTGCTAGCCACTTTTTTTTAACGCGATGCCTGAAATAATTCGATAGATTTTTACGTGTCACAATACAAAAATTAACAGTGACACTATGAATTAATGAGTATTAGGGTTTTATTATTCGATCCTCATAACTCTTCGCCATTTTACTTAAAAGTATCTGTATCATCAGTTTATAATAAATTTTACCAAATTATAAAGCGCGGTGTAGGGATGTATTCACTTTGAAAAATTATTTCACTTAGATAATAGAAAGTAAAGTGTACATTGAGAACAATGGATAAAGTCTGCAATTACAAACGTGGCATAGAGAATGAAGATCGTTTTACAGAAGGTTAGCCAAGCTTCGGTTACCGTCGATGCCAAGTTAATTTCCTGGTATGTCAAGATGCAATTGAGAAAATAAAATTTTCTAAGGTATGATACTAACCTTCAACGTTAATTTATTAAAACAGTATTCAAAAGGGATATATGTTACTGGTTGGTATCTCTACAGAAGATACCAAGGAAGACATCGATAAGTTATCCAATAAGGTCCTATCGCTACGCATCTTTGAAGACGGTACAGGTAATTTCTGGAAACAAAATATCAAAGATGTTGGTGGTCAAATTTTGTCAGTATCACAATTTACTTTATATGCTAAAACTAAAAAGGGTACTAAACCAGATTTTCATATGGCTCAAAAGGGCCATATAGCAAAGGAACTATACGATTTATTCCTTGATAATTTGAAAAAAGGGTTAGGTGAAGACAATGTTAAGGATGGTCAGTTCGGTGCTATGATGAATTGTGCTTTGACAAATGAAGGACCGGTCACTATTATCCTTGAAAGTAAACAATAAATAGATAGATGGGATATGCATTTAAATCATATATGCAATAATCAAAAGTTCTTTCGGAGTCCAATACTTTATCTCATTGGACCTGGACACTAAAAGAAAGGAGATACGATATAGTGATACATAAAACTCTTAATTTGATACAAATATATAGTAGACTTTAGGGAAATTTAGTTGTTCCAGGCTCGGTTTTAAAGCAATCGATGCACAGGTTTCTTACTGATACGTCAGGAAACCGTTTCAGTTCCGGATAAAGATGTCAAAATTAAGGGACATTGTTTAAATATATTTCTTGATGTTACAAACAAGTCCACAGAAAGTTACTCACTCAAAAGTCTTAACCTAGTCCAATCACATTTTGAATTTTTAATTGTCTTGTGAATAGGTTGTGATGAAACTGTTAGGAACTTATTTGTAAAGAAACCATAACATCTTAGGGGTAAAAGATTAGGTAATAATCTCAGCTTAACGTGTGACTTTTTTTTAAATTACAGAGACTTAATTGAGACCACTACTCTCTACACCCATCTACATGTTATAAGAAACTAGAACAGAAAGGCAAGTGATATCGGTCATTTGTCATTTGAATAAAGGGGTTGCAAGAGGGTAGGTTGATACAATTTTATTAATAGAATGAGAGTCTACTACCTCAAATATATAAAGATGAGGAATTCTTAATTTTATTCTCACTTTTTAAGTACCCTTGTATTTCTTGGAAAATTATACTTGCTCATAAAGATAATAATACCAACAAAAAATTCTATTGAACAATGAATGCTCAAAATCCTCCTCAAGTTTATGAAAACCCAAATGATACTGTTAATACAAGACCAAATACAACAGTCAGAAAATCGCGTCCATCTTTTGTTACGTTATTCTTCTTAGCTACATTAAGATTTTTCCAGTTTGCTTCAGCTGTTCTAGTAATGTCATTATTGGCATACGCTATTCATGCCTACGATTTCCATGGAAGTAAGAAAACCAATTTTGGTTTGGCAGTAGGAGTTATTGGTACATTTTACTGTATAGTTCAGTTTTTCTCAGTTTTAATTGTTCCATGGCTGGTATTTGCAGGTTTATATCTCATCCTTGAAATTATCATGTGCCTCTTATGGTTGTGTGCCTTTATTGTGATAGCAAAAGTTCAAGGTGATCATTCCTGCAGCAATGCTTTCACAACTAATTATAACCCAAACTTTGGCTCATTCTCAAGTTTTATGGAAAGCGGTGGTCAATATAACCCATTTACAGGCCGTTATACTACCAGCAATAACAGAACTGCTTGTAGATCCGCTAAGACTGCCATTGCCTTTGCCGGTTTGGCCTTTGTTTTATATGTCATTAGTTGTATCCTCATTGGAATAAACATTTTGAGACCTATCACCAATCGTTATGGTGGTCCAGGTATGTGGAAGAGTGGTCGTTCCATGAATACCAGACTTGACCGTGCAAGTGGTTTGACATTAGTTGAACCTGTTGGTGAAAAGTACACTGGTGGTGGATACGGCCAAGATATGGAGGCTGTTCCTGAAACTACTAATGTCCATGGCAATGCGAGAGTACCAGGTACTGGAGCTAACCAACCATTAGCTGATCAACATACCATGTCTACTGGTGCTTCAACAACTAATACATACAATAGAGAAAAGTATACTGAATCCGGTACTACTGGATCGGGACCAATGCAAAATAGACCAGTTGTCGAATGAGTCTAATTGTAACTCCATGGCTGCTCCCTCATTTTATTGTAATCTTCATTTTTCGTTTCTGAAATTCCGAAACGTAATTAATTTTACTCCCACGTTTAATTTCTAATTTCTAATTTTAATTTTAATTTTATTTTATTTTATTTTATTTTATATTTTACTTAACTTCTATTTTCTTAAGATGTAATGTGTGTTTTATCTAGTGTTTTTAAGATATTTACAACTTATTATAATTCTTCTAATTCATCATTTAGATAAAGTCTTCTGCAAGGCACGGCGATCCACATGCAGGCTATGCTATGCGGAAGCGACCAAAGAAATTTTTCACTTGCTATTTTGAGGGCTTTTATAATACAGTATACTATTTACGGTAACAGGCTTAGTCACAGTTAAATAGAATAGTAAGTAAACACTAAATCTAGCTAGTATTGTCTACTTGAGATCATTATAGTACATTAGGGAGCTAATTATCGACTACAGACGTCACGTAATAGATTTACCACACAGCCCTAGTTCTTAACTCGAAAGTGTATAAATAAGTAACTAGTTCCATTCAAGTTTAAAAATCTTTCTTTATTTCCCTTGAAATAAAAAATTATAGAAGCAGTACCAAGTTATATATGAAACTTTCAACTGCATTAATTATTGCTTTATCAACTATCGCAATCACATCACACTCGGCAGTGATTTTAAAGAATCACGATGAGTTAGTAACACTTGATAAAGTGAAATATTCATACCCAAAAGATTTTGAAAATAAAAGAGGTGGTGGCCATGCAAGTAGTGGTGGCCATGCAAGTAGCGGTGGACATGCTAGTAGTGGTGGTAGCTCCCATTCGGGTGGCTCTTCGGGAAGTACCAGTGGTGGCACAAAGGGCTCTAGTGGATCTAGTACTGGGTCGACAAACTCTGGTTCTACCAAAGGCGGTGCTGATTCTGATAATGCTTCCACTTATTCTGGTGAAACTTTAGTGAACGGTAATGGTAACTCCAATAGTAATGGTAACTCAAACAGTAATGGTAACGCCAACACTAGGAGTAATGGTAATGCCAATTCAAATACAAATACAAATAATTATGGTAACGGTAATACCAATAATTATGGTAACGGTAATGCCAATAATTATGGTAACAGTAATACCAATAGTAATGGCGGTACTACATCGAATGGTGGGGTATCGAATGGTGCCGTATTAGGTGCTGCTGCTTTAGGTTATGCTGGTGCATCTAGTAGGGGAGGACATCATTCTAATAGTACTACAAGTAACCACAGATCGAAAAATGCAGCAGGCTCTCGTCGAGATTTACTGATTTCTGCTTCAGGTGTAAATCTATCTGTAGCTTCTTCAGCATTTGTTGCCGCTTTCTTGTTATTATAATCAAATATTGTAACACTAGTAAATATATACACTGCATTCAATATTTGATGATCAAACCAAAATTAATTTCATATCCCCTTGTAATGCATTTCTTTTGAAGAATATAGTTCTATACATATTTTTTATATACATGAATAAATATTGAAAGTCTACTGACAACTCAATTATTCTTTTAATCTTTAAAATCATTTTCAGGCGGTCTGCCATCTTCACTTTTCATATATAGATCAATAGCGGCTGAGAATAATGCAAAACCAGCACATCCAACAGCAGCTGCTTGTGGTCCACTCTTATATGCTAATCCACCACCTGTAATACAACCTGCAGCTATCCCATTATATATATCATTCTTAGCCCTAGTTGATTCAACTACACATTCAACTCCTGCATAGATCATACCTATGTAACCAAAATTTTTGGCACTCGAATAGGCTCTCTTACCCATATCAGCAAATTGCAGCTTCACTTGTTGTTTTAACGGTAGATCTGCCATTTGTTGGATTGGGTTAGGTAAATTATTCGCAGGAGATGGTACATGTAATGGTGTATCATATGCCATGGATGCCATAAATAAACCTAAAACACCACCCAATGCAAAACCTGTGACACCACTAATGGCAGACTTACCTGGGCAAGAAGTCATAAAATCCATCATCATTTGGGCACCTCTTTCACCTTGTTGATCTGCGGTTAGTTCACTAAACGGTGTGCTATTGTCGGGTGGTGGTTGTATCTGCTCTAATCCAAATCCATGATATACCATCGTATTTTATAATACTGATTGTTGCGTTGTATACCTTTCTCTATGAATAATTAATCAATATATAGGTATCTTTTTATATTATCTATCTCCCTTCGGACAGTTAAATTATATCGCTGTGAAACTCATACTAAGAAAAAAAAAAATGACAAAATAATTTGTAATTATGAATATATATATAATGATATATGAACACTGCTTATAGAGTAAAGGAATCTCTATAAAACCGTAAATTCTTATACTCTTGTAACTTGAATCGTAACAATTCTTTTTTGCTATTTATGTACGCCGAATGGAGGCTCTGTTTCTGTAGCTTCAATGTCAATTCTTCAATGTTACTATCCTCGCCATCATCAAAACTCTTCTTTCTACTTAATCGAATAGTGTTGTGTTCATCATGTTCATTATCATCTGTTCCGCATGATTCAATATCCGATTTCGAAAATTGATCAATTCTCTTCGATGCTTGGTTTCCATTATGATCATGTTGATGATGATAGATATGAAGATTTGGTCTAAGTAACGGCAGGTTTGAATCTAAGATAGTACAAACACTACTATTTAAACTCTCGACGTCTTGTTCACTTGAAGAATTATTTTCCATATCGATATCGCTCTCGTTATTTCCAGAAGTCATACTTACTGTTGAACTATAACCGTGTTTTTGTAACTTAATATCGTTATCCTTTGAATTTCCTGCTTTCAAATTGGTATTACTATTTGATTCAATATGCTTCATGAAATTTTTCTTTACGCTTGTTTCACGATTTTCCAATAAGTCTTCATTTAAGCTGACATCATTAAAAGTATTTAATTGTCTCATACTTTCCAACAAATTTTCAAACAGCACAGATTCGTATCGTACCATACCACTAATAATATCAAATTTTAAACTTGCTTCATCAATGCAAGAGTTCAATTCGGAATCAAAAACATTTATAGGCAATTCATAAAATTCCAACTCATCATTATCTCGTTTCACTGTCCTAAATGCACCAATTTTAATTAATCCATCTTCAACACTCTTGACAGGATCAACAACCACAGCTAAATATGGGTCCTGGAATGATTGATTCAAATCTTGTGTCTTCATATCTATTGTACTTAACCAACAATCATAACCAGGATGAGAATGGTACCAGCCTACCACCTCACCAGCTCTTTCTCCGACCATTTCACTCATGTATTGAACCATATACTCATATGATTCAGATTGAGCATTAACACGAGTTTCAGTTCCATGAACCGGCAGAGGAAATGTTTTCGTAATTATAAAATTTTGACCAATTGTCGTGCCAATTAGTATGCCCATGATTTCATTTTCTTTACCGCTAATTGCATGGTTTAAGATTTGACGTGATGATAGTTTCGATATAATAACTTTATTGAAATAATGTGGGGTCGAGTTATATTGTATAGTATTTGTCTGGGGACGAACTTGATTTAATTTTTGAATTAGTTGTCTTTGAGTTAGATTAGTTAATGATTTTGATTGAAGGTTTTCGTGTGATATGTGGTCTCGCTGGCTTGAAAGTCTTGATTGTAAGATATCATGTTCATAATACTGTGGTTGTGGTTGATCATCTATAAAATCTTTTTTCAGTAGTCTTTTCAAAGATGCAACTGATTCTTGTGATAGCAGCATTTCTTTATTGATACGGTTCTTGATAGTGCTTTCATAAAACAGTTTTTATACCTTTTTTTTTTTGATGAACTGCGGTAAAAATTAGATTTTGATCATAAATTTCATAATAATTAAATAATACATGCATACATATATATATTTATACAATTTATTTTTTTTTGTTTTTGACTTTCTTTTAATACTTTTTTTGTTTTTAGATTGATAAAGTTCAGTAATAATATATTTTTTTCCTTTTTAATTAAAAGCTTTAGCAGCTTCTCTTCTTAATTCACCAATAAATCCCAAGAATTTACCAATATTAACATCAATACTATTTTGGTAAACAAATGAACTTGATAAGTAACTTGAAATTAAAACTTTCAAATACGATTCAGGAATATTTTCTAAAATTGTTTTTGGTGTTGCAACATCAATTAATAATGATGGAATAATTTTGTTTAATAATAAGTAATTTTTTAATTTGATATCATTTAACCATAATTCTTCACTTTCAACTAAATCATCATTTAATTTATTAATTGTTGATGATAAAATATTTGATAATTCTGAAATTGGTTTACCAGTTGACTTATTTAATTGCCATAATTGATTAAATTCACTTTCAGCATTAAATTGAATTCTTCTTTGAACTTCTTTAACATAATCATCATATAACTTTGATGTCTTTGTTAAAAATTTTTCATTATTATTATCTAAATTAATTTCATCTGAACCAATAAATTTTTTAACAAAATCATCATCATTTAATGCTAATGATGCAAGTACTTCTAATGAAGAAGAGGTAACACCACCTTTATTTGCTGAAGCATCTTTGAAGAGAATACAACCATGATTCTCTAAAGCAATTTTTGCTGGTTGAGCAATAAATAAATTAGCACCTTCAACAATATATGGTATTTTACATTTATCAGTCTTTTCATCAATGAAAAAATGTAAATTATTCAAATTAATTGAATTTGGTCTACCACCACATGGAACAAAAATGTCAATATGATCAACAAATTTGAAGACTTGAGTATGAAAAATATTTCTAAAGGTAGTACCGTTAGCAACAATTGTACCATTTGGCAACATAACATCCATATCATCAACAGAAACGAAAAACCCTAATTTACTCAATTTTGAATGATCATAATTTGAAATCATTTGTCTATTATGAGCTAAATTAATTAATTCATTTTTATCAAGTCCCTTTGGATCACATAATACACCAGAACCATCTAATAATCCAACATAAATTTCATTTTCCGATGATAATAAAATTTCATTTGAACCTAAATCACCATCTGGACCACCAGTTTGAAATTTATAAACTGATTTATCTTTCAAATTTAATGTTTCATAAAGCTTATTAACATAAGCTCTAACACCTAATGAAGTCATACCATACTTATCATGTGGGATACCACCTAATGATTGTGATTTACCAGTTAAGAAAGATTTCCACCATGGACAGCCTCTATTACGAGCATGTTTTGTTGCCCAATTAACAAAACCAGCTGTACCTTCATCAGGACCAAAAAATAAAATTTCTTGTTTATTTAATAAATCAACATATTTTTCTTTTAATGGATCATTAATTAAAATATCAATAACTGAATCAACATATTGAGTAAAAGCGATAAAAGTATCTTTTGAATCAGTTAAACCTGGATTTAATAAAATAACACCTTTTGAACCACCTTCAGGAATATCTTTATTTTTACGTTGCTGTGTTAAGGCTAATTGATAATTTTCATCAATAACAGTTCTTGAATTAATATCGTAAATATCTTGAGTTCTCGAAGTAACAATTCTAATACCACCACGAGCAATTTCTCTAAATCTAATATGGAAACCTTTAAATGTATTACCAACAACGAAAAAGATACCATATGGCGTATCTGGGTATTCAATTTTAGGTAAAATTAATTTTGGATCCAATCTAAAAGAAATTGCGACTTTTCTTGTAATGAAAAAATTTGTCTTTAAAATTGATTTATTAAATAAATTTAATGTTTGTAAAATTAATAAATCAGGAGAATCATTTGGAATGAATTTATTCAAATAAGTTTCAAATTCTTGTTCATTAATAAATGGTTCTAATTTAGTTAATCTTTTATAAGATAAAGTTTTTTCCATTGAAGTATTTTCATTATCATGGTAATAATGAATCTGGGCAAAATTTTTATATAATTTTGAAACGATTTTATGATATTTGTGTAAAATATTAGTAATCATTTGTTGAGTAAAAGTTTCATTTCTTAATTTTTTTTTCAAATTACCAATAATTTCTAATAAAATTGTATCACTAGATTTTGGTGAAATTTGATCCAATAAATTTTTATAATCTGAACCTAATCTATTAATAAAATGATTAATAAAAATTGCACCAACATGAGCATAAATTGCTTCTTGTGGAGAAAATTGACGTTGTTCATAAACTTTAACAAATGAATTATTTGGAATTGTATATAACAAAGAAGCTTCTCTTTCAATTTGTTTGATTGATAAATCTAAATCATGTGGTAAAATATCTAATGATTGTTGAGATTTATTCAAATAAATTGAAAAAATAATAATATCTTCATCATTTGTTAATGGTTCTAATTTAAAACTTTCAATATAAAATTTTGAAATTCTTAATTTATAATAATGAAATAAAGAATTTAATTCAGAATAATAATGTTTTGTTGTATGTCTCTTATAGGCAACTAATAATCTAATTTCATCTTTATTTTCAATTGAATGAGTTGTTTTGATGACAGGACCTTCCCTTTCTTGAACTAAACTAATTAAAAGACCATATAATTTTCTATTTTCTAATGACGTCATTTGAATCATTGTGGTGTCACTAATTAAATCTATATCACCTTTTAATAATTGATTTTTAGTAATTTTAGATTTTTTAGAATCATTTTCAAAATTACTATTAAAAGCAAAAGTGATTTTCAACTCACTTTCTGGAGTCCAATAAGAAACTAATCTAATACAATTTTTATCTTTATTATCTAAAAATAAATTATCAATTTCTGAATCCAATTGATAAGGAGGATAAGAATCATCGAATTCGGAAATTGGTTCATTTTCTCCACTAATCAATGTTGGAAATTTATTACTTATAGATTCCATAAAGATAGCATGATTATCATTAGTAATAATTTTATTTCTAATATCTAAAATTTTTTTAGGGGTCTTTTCGAGATTTTTATTATTCTCATCAATTAATAAATTTGCTTTTGCAAATGAATCTAATTTTGAAGCATATAAAGAATGAATAATAGTTACTAAAAGACGAGGAGATTCTTTTGAAAAAAACAAATCATCAATACCTAATGAATTATAAAACCAGTCCACTTCTTGTTCAATTAAATCATCAGGAATAAAACCTTGTCTATCCAACAGATCAATTACTTGTTCACGTTGTAAGTCCTTACCAGGGAAATCAAAGACATGATAATCTGAAAGAGAAGATATAGATAAGGCGGCTATATCAGGGATACTAGGATTATTTTTTAAATCCTTTACAGGAGATAACATATCAGTAATTAAAGTCATTGTTATATAAATATTATATCATACCATATTATTAATAATCCTAAAAAGAAAGAATAAAACGACAGCGGTTAAATTATAAATATTTTCTGTCTCTTATATATATATATATATATATAGATTATTTTATTTATTTAGAGTGGCAAAAAGAGGGGTATTTTTGTAACTTCAACCCCGCGTCAACGGAGAATAATAAACTAACAAAAAAAATTAAATATATTATTTAGAAAACGCGTTGTCTCTTTAAATCAGCAATATGTGATTTATCAATATCTGTTTGTGTGTGGCTGTGATTTGCGGCACAATTAATTTTACAAAAATCTATTGTTTGTATCCATGGATCATGTAAAATTGTTTTTATTGTTGGTCGACGTACCGGTGAGATTTCCAACATTTTATAAATTATGTTATGACTTTCTTCTGGTAATTGGCTTAATAATCTCATTGGTCCTAACATTGGTATACCATTAAAACTTAATGTATTTTTAATTTCATCCTCAATTTCTTCATCGTCATTGATTGAACTTGTTCTCATTATTAATTTATGTAACGTCTTTAATTGTCGATTTTGACAAAAATTTTTGAAATTTGGATCTTGTAATTTCGGAAATCTCCATGGAAATTTCTTGGAAATCATGCAAATATAAATTATACCAATTGACCATATATCAACTGGTCTTGGATCATATTGATCATAAATGTAAACTTCTGGTGGTAAATATGGATCACTTCCAACAACTCCCGTGGCCATTATTAATGGTGGAGTTGTAGCGTATGGAGATTTAAATACAACTGCGGCTCCGAAATCAATTATTTTAATTATGCCGTATCTATTAACAACAATATTATCAATTTTTAAATCTCGATGACATATACCCATTTCATGTAAATAATTTACCCCGTTTAATATCTGTTTAAAATAACAACACGTCTCCAAATAATTTAATTTATCATCCATTATAATTGCAAATAAATCATATTGAGCAAACTCCATAATTTGTAAAAAAAAATTATTTTGTGATTCAATTATTTCAACAGTTTCGATTATATTTGGATGTTTTAATAATGAACTTATACAATATTCTGTCTTGATTTTCTTAAGTTGATTTTTTTTACTACCATCTTCTTTTTCTTCTTCTTCAATTTGATGAAATTCTTTAACGGCAAACAATTTTGAATCTTCAATTCGTTCAATAACTTTAACAAATCCACCTGAACCTTCTCCAAGTTCAATATTTGTATATCTATATCTTTTCTCAAATGGTAAAGTCTCTATTGGTATCACACTACCTCTACGTATCTTAGTCTTTTTAAAACTTAAATTTGATCTTGTTGTTGAGACAGATTTAGAGAAAAAATTCGTTATAAATGTCGAATTGCCATATGATTGACGACGACGGTTAATATTAATACTATTAGTGCGACCTTGTAATTTATTAATAGGGATCTTAAATCGAGGTTCAACTTGATTAACATCGGGTGATTTAATTTCATTCGAATTTATAACTGAAATATTTTCAGGTATGGTATAACCTTGAGAATCTAACCATGCCGAACAAACAGAATTATTTGTAATTGTTCTACTTAATGGATCTTCATTATCATCTGATTTATTAAACGGTAATTGAAAAGGTACTCCATTTGTCAACGAAAATGTCGTTGAAATCGTACTTCCTTCATCTTCATCCTCAACGACGGCGTCGTCATCCTCATCTTCTTCAACCTCTTCCTCACTCTCAAATGATGAGGCAGTTTCCTGTTGAAATACTCTAGGAGACTGTAAAAATGAATTAAATGAATTTGTATTACTTGGCGACGTTACGATCTCTAAATTATAATCATTATGAGAAAAAATACGTGAATAACTAGGTGGATTAACTGAAGGTAACATTGTTACTATTATTTTCTACAATTTACAAGAAACAATCATGAACCTCCCTATCACGAAAAACATGTTGCTATTATATAAGTTTGTTTCCCATTGCTGATTCAAATAAACTTCTAGAAACTTAAGAAAACCGGGGATTGCATTATTTTATTACCTGACCCCATAAAATGACGTGGTTTGAGATCTCTCCTCCATACAATGCAGTATTCTTAAAGTTTTTTTATCTCTTTATCTTTTGATTATCAACTTTTTTCTTTCGCTTTTCGGAGCCGTGAGGGATAAACGGGGGATTTCTTTATAATGCCGTACATAAAAAAAAATATATATACTTTTAATATACAATTTAGTTATTTTTTATTTCATTAATTTAGCTCTATCTGGATGTACACCTTTAACTAAAACAGGTTTTATATTACTAGAATCTACTTTCTTTTCTGTTGATCCTGATTTAATCATTTTCTCCATTCTAGTTCTTCTTTCTTCTTCAAATTTTAAATTCTTATTCTTTAATTTCTCCAATCGATCTTGACTATTACCACCACCACCGACTGTTAACTCTACATTAATTTTTCTTTCCCTTAATGTTGTCTTATGTTGTAATAAGGCAACATCCATACGACGTTGGATCCCTGTAGCATCTTTATCACCATCAAATTCTAAGAATGCAATACCTTTATCTGCTCTGATACGTATTTGATCTGGTGAGCTTGATTTGAAATGTGCTTGTAATTCAGTTGCGGTTACATCTTTTGGTAAATTACCAACAAATACTATAAATCTATTACCTTTATTACCATTACCATTCTTACCTTTACCTTTACGACCTCTCCGAGTCTTTCTCTTCTTCTTAACTGGTTCTTCAGCAGCTTCTAACTCTCTTTTCTTACTCAGTTCTTCTTTCTCTTGTTCTTTAACCTCTTTAGTTTTTCTGAACTGTTGTGCTTTTAATTGTTTCTTTGTTAATTTAGGTTCAACTTCTGACATCTCCGTAATATATATGCTTTGGGCGGGGGGTTTTATCTCATCAAGTCTTGTTAGCTAATGCTCATCGCTAATTCTTCAATATCTTTGATATCAATATTTCATAATAAAAATTTTTCGTTTTGGTGTCTGGGTGCGACACCAACTTAAACCAGAAAACTTATAGCCATTTCAATATATACATAAACTAAATTCTATAATACTATACATTTGAACCTGCGTTTTTTCTTTTTAGGTTTCAATTTTATCGATTGAACAGGTTTCTGTATCGGTATCGGTACCGCTATTGGTTTTGATTCTTGCTTTGTTTGCACCACTATTTCAACTACTTTTTTATCACTACTACAATCACTGTCATGAACACTACTATTACAATTACTATCATTACAAATACTCACAGTTTCAACTGCTGTTTTTTTATCAACAACGCTTTCTGTACCTTTAACGAAAACGTCCCTAACACCAACCTGGGTCTTAGCAGAACATTCAACATACCCGATAACATCTTTCCAATTCCTACAAAGTTCATTAATTTCATTACTGTCAATAACAGACTCTAGATCACTCTTTGTGCCGACAATTAATACAGGAATATTACCGTCTTTAACAAAATTTTCAATCTCATCTTTCCATTTCCCACCAACATTATTAAACGACTCTTTATCATCCAACGCAAAACAACAAATAAATAAATCCGTTTGCGGGTATGATAACGGCCTTAACGAATCATATGTATCCTGACCCGCGGTATCCCATATATTTAATACATACAATGCTGTGTGACTGCGGTCTCGAGTACCAAGTGATCCCGTTATCGATCGTGTAGTGTCCAATTTTGACAATTGTGTGGTCGTCGATAAAGGTGTCGAGATACAAATTGTAGTTGTGTAATTATCGAAAATGGTAGGGACATATTCGGTAGGAAATGTATTTGTTGCATAAGATATCAACAGAGACGTTTTACCAACTTTTCCGTCACCTATGACTACGAATTTTAACGATTTCATCGTTTGAGTTTTTTTTGATTTACAATGATAAAGTGTGGAGACCTTACATACATTAATATTTCTTATTTTATATATAAGTTATATTAATGTATGTCGTCGGAGAAGTAACTGAAAAATGGCAGTTACTTTGTCCTATAGGGACACAGATCGGGTGGAGATGAACCGGAGGATGTTAAACGGGAATACGTATTCAGGCATCGCATCGAGTTTGGACAGGTAACAAAGCATCGATTGGGTGACTTCCAAAAAACCCCACGACGCTACCGATTCGAGACTCAGGTGATGAATGCACTCCTTCTTGGAATAATTGTCGATGAGGTTCCTCTTTGGGAACGACCAGTAAAAGCCCCCCACTACTTCTCCTCATCCCGCATCAACTGCTACTGGATGCGTGTAAAAACAAAACGTAATAAGAAACCGCCGCGGAAAAAAAATAAAAGATTATTCAAATCACTTAATACGCTAATCGTCTAAAGTGAGTTTATTTTTAACATTCGGGTAACACATTTATTATTTCAGTTTTTTTTCTCTTTTAAGATAAGAGAGTTATTAAAATAAGCCTATCGAGTGTTAAAAGTAATATTACGGTTTATAATTGACGAGTGTTCTAAGGAGTAGCGAATTAATTGTGGAATTCTAGGAGAGTATGTTCAGTTACCAAGAAATGTGTACTGTGGGATCAGGTTTAATCCTGGTCTCAACTGCTTTTATAATGGGTGTTTTCTACTCAAATCAAGCATATGATTATCATTTATTATTCAACAGCGCTGCAACTCAAGTTGATTTCGATAACGCTTTGAAACATTATCAAATATTACATGAAACTGGTCGTCCTGTGCTTTATATCCTTGCATTTATTGCATTTTTAGGTTTAGTCGGTAACCTGATTAGATTATACAAACCTAACCCGGACCTACAGATGTTCGAATACTGTTCCCTTGGGTTATACGTCTTAGGTATCTGTATCTTTATTACCAATGTAAAGACTGGTATTGATTGTGCTATTACCCATAATTGGGGTGAAGTGACTGAAAATCAAGGGTTAGCAGTCATTGGTTCCTCTAATGTTATTTTATTGTTTGTATTCTTTGGTGTATTATTATTGCAAACAGGGTTATGGTATTCTAACTGGGATTACCAAAAAAGATTAAATGACTTCCGTAGCAGAGAACAACAGGAACATTTGAACAAATTACAAGAGGATTTGAAAGATCCAAAAGCTGCTAAGAAACGCAAGAATAAAGAAAATAAAGAAAATAAAAAATCTAAATAAGATTAAGAATTAAGATTAATTTTTATATTAAATAAGTATATATCTATTATAATATAATATTATTTATTCCCTTGAATCTGTAAAAGAAAATGGTCGAGTATAATAGCTATCTGTTCTGGAATTTGTAAATGAAAATTCTCTTGTACCAACATCAAATCCATATTCCTCATCATCATAATCCTCGTCATCATCTCCTATGGTTGTCATTGTCTCATCAAATATTTCACGGTGAGGTAATGTCTCTGACCTATCACGGAAAGCAAACTCATTATGGAATGGATCACCACCACCTTTTTCACTACCAACTGCCGTATTGTCTTTGGTCATCATCATCATTTTCTTCTTCTTCTTATCGAGAACAAAATAATAATACAAGCAACCAACAGTTAAAAAACATACGACGCCCAATACGCATCCAACAGCACAGCCGATTACAACATTTCGATGTGATCTTGAACCGCTAGAGGCCATTGCAGTAATTGGATTGGAGTCAAGAGATCCGCCGTTAAGCCAACGTTGGTATGCCTCTACTGGTTGTGTCATTATACTAGTAGGTAAAACATATGACATTGTTTTATGTTTTTGCCTCTTTGTTGTTATGGTTACTGGTATTCCAGTAATGAAAGAAGTTGTCGAGTCTGTGAAATCATAAAGTTGTGTGTATATGATATAGTTATTTTTGTTATCACTGGAAATTGAATATGTAGGTGTTGCTGTTAATGTCTTGACTACAACTGTTGTAGTTATACTACTTTGGGGGTTTGCATCGTCTGTATTCTCTCCAGAAAAATGTAGTGATGAAGGTATAGCTGTTGAAGTAAGTACTATTGTTGATATATTTGTAGTTACTGGATCATGTGATTTACTTGTTTTTGAACTGGTAGTTCGTATCTTTGATGAAGGAGGTATTGACGACGATGACGACGATGACGGCGATGATGCAAGGGAATATGAATATGAATATGAATCTAAAGAAGTGGTGGATAAAATATCGGAAGTTGTACCAACAGATGACCAACTGGAAGATGAGAGCTCGATAGGTTGTGTGGAAGCTATGCTTGAATTCATCGAATCTAACCACGATTGGGTGGTATTTAAAACTTGATCTTGGCTTATCGTACTGTCTACCGATAATATAGGTACATTTTGTGTATCGTTGGTGCTCGAATATGCCACACTACTGGTTTCCAATGAAGTATAAGCTGAACTCAACGATATGATAGATGATGACGAGAAAGATAATAAGCTCTCCGTAAGTGAGCTTGAAGTGGGTATTAGTGATAATGGTACGCTTGATATCGTTAGTGTCGTCGACACAGGTACTGTTACCGTTGCAGCAGCCGTGGCGTTATTAGTCATGAGTATATGTTCGAAGTTTTCTATTTAAAAATATTTTTTTTAGTTAATTTTTGGGGATAATAATAATAATATATGAATTATAGCAATGTAGCTCTCTATGTGTTTCGTAATAATGAGTGGACAAATCTTCTGATTTGGAGTGTGATAACCTTAGTAATCTGGTGTAAATTTACAACGATATTCAATAAGAATTTTAACGAAGAAACAGTTCTTTTGTTTGAATAGTCTATGTTTATATTAGTTACGAATCTGAGATTTTCAAACTCTCGTTTCTGCCAACGTAAACAAACAAACAAAACAATGCGCGTCGCCACGAACCAAGGTAATTTAGTTGTGGCGTGTTACCTCTAATTAGGCAATCGATGGATGATTAAGCAACAGGGTTTCCCTTAAGCATGTGGGCTGTTAGGCATACGTTGCGTTGCTGATGACTAGTCTCTACACTGGGTCATATGGGCTGAACTATGCTCTCGCGTTCGTGTTACGTATATTAGATTAAACAGAGATTAATTAAGAAAATAACAAAATGATATAAGTAAATAAGGAATAATAAAGATTACATTTTCTTGAAATATAATATTAATAGAATGAGCAGAATACAATAATATAAATTTTACTATGGGAAGGGGGAATTATTATGAGAGAAAGATTACAATAACTGAAAAAAAAGGATAGAAAAGTGACAATAACAATTTCGTTATTTGAATAATTTTTTCAATTTACCAAAAATACCAGTTTTCTTCTTCTTCTTTTCCTCCGTTGGAGCAGTATTTGTAGTTGGTTGTTTTTTAGCTGGAGCTTGCTTAGCAGATGGTTTAGATTGTGGCTTCGATTTTTTAACTGGAGCGTTAGTGGCAGGTTCTGCTGCTGGGACAGGTTGAGCAGGTGTCTCTGCTACAGGTTCTTTAGCATTTGAGGTCTCCGTTGGTGCATCTTGAGCGACAACTGGCTCAACGACCTCTTTCTTTAATTGAGCAACAGCAGGAGTTTCACTAGCAGGTTCTTCGGACACCTTATTTATTTTTGGATCTAAAGTGTGAGTGGCATCTTCATCTTCAGTCAAAGTGTTGACTCTAATTTCTTTACCTTCAACACTTTGGTTCTCTTCTAATGTATCATCAAATGCCTTACCAATTCTAATCTCTTTAGCCTCGACACTGTCCTCCAATGCATCTTCTTCCTTCAATTCATTGTTCAATCTCTTGTTCAACTCGTCTACATCAACATCACGAACTTCTTTGAATTCTTTGATTTCTTCAACATTTTTAACTATTACAGGTCCTGGACCTCCAACAGGAACAGCTTCCTTACTATAATTCTCAAATGCATTAGCAGGAGGCTGGGCTACTGGCAATATATGAAATTGTTGTTGAGATGCTTCATCAACATTAGCAGGAGTAGGTTCTTTAGAGGTTGGTTCTTCTTCAGTTTCTTCTTCTTCTACTTCTTCAGTGGAACCTGAACTTGTCGTGGCAACACCAGATGGTGTGTTAGTGCCTGTAGTAGTCGATTCATCAAGTTCTTCAACTATATCTTCAGATACAACAGTTCTCTCTCCGGTCTTTTTATTTCTTCTAATCTTCTTCTTGACTCTAACCTTCTTCTTCTTACCCTTCTTTCTATTTGAAGTAGAAGGTGGACCATGACGAGTTACGACTTTAGCAGGTAGTCCACCAGCCTCAGGGATAGCAGTAGTGTTAGCATTTGCCGCTGTCTCCTTGACATCGCCATCTTCTAATGTAATATAGTTATTTTCAAAGCCATAACCATCACTTTCTTTATGATAAGCATCACTTACGGTCCAGTCACCATCCACGATAAACTTGAAAAAGAATTTGTCGTCTGAAGTTAAGGTCACTGGATAAGTCAATTCAAATTCACCAGTTGAGGTCTTCACTAATGGGAGTGTACCTTTCCAGTTATCAAAATTACCTGTGAGAACAACATCTTTAGGTCCTGCAGGCCATGCAAATGTGTAGTTGATTGTGTTAGAGTTTTCAGCAGCCATTGTTGGTTGATCTGATGCCAATTGAAGCTATAATTATAACTCTGTAATCAATAATTAATGTATAGTTCTTTTGCTATCCTTGTTGATGACACAGGAAAAATCGACGATGCGCTTTGAACGCCACCAGCCTTGCGAGTTTACCCGCACAGTGCATGTTGCAGTTGGAATTTAAGAGCCTTGAGGGCTAAAGAGGGTGAAAGTTGGATAGCCAAGAGACATTATTTGGAAAGGAACAGTTGTGCAAGTAGTTGGCTACGATGCAGGGTTTACGTTATTGAAATTTCCTGTTTACGGGGGTAGTAGGTGTGCGATGAAATTGGGTCGTTATATCAGCGGGGCATATAATGATGGGTTAACATATCGTCAATGTAAAGGTGCTTTCAAGAAGGGTAATTGGGCCTAGCTGCCATTTCTCGCTGTTAGGGATTGTTAATATTTCAATAGCAATTAGTTGAGAAACTGTTGTGCAAACCGCGTTACTGAAATTCCTCTCAACAAGTTAAAAAAAAAAATTATTGTGATGTTGGTATAACTCGAGTATAATTTGATGGGAATTAGCCAATGTTAATTGTTGTTAGTGGTACCAAATATAGTGGTGTAGACACCCTGATAGATCTGTTGGTTAACAAACATGATTTTGAAGAAATTGTCACCTCACAGTTTCCTTCCGATGTGGAAATTCTCGAGTATGCCACTGCTAATTATGACAAAAACCTTGTCATAGAGTGTGAAACGCTATCGTTATATGATGCCTTAGAGAAGAGACCATTTGTGGTCCATATCAGTATTGATGCCTCCGTAACTATCAGGCTCAATCAATGCAAACTGGTCCATACAGATTTACCAATAACGAAGATAATTGAAGCCCTGGATAAACATGATTTTAACTCAGAAGCCATCACGTTACGTGAAAGATCACATTTCAAGTACAAGATTCTTCATCCGGAAAATATGGACGCAGTTTTATCTAGTCAAATACCTATCTTACAGAATTGCAAACCGTCATCACCTACCGAATTAAATCCACCTATGCGACCAGACTGGGATACGTATTTCATGAAACTTGCCACTTTGGCAGCATCGCGGTCTAATTGTATGAAACGTCGAGTTGGTTGTGTTATTGTCCGTGATGCTCGTGTTATCGCAACTGGGTACAATGGAACACCTCGTCATTTAACTAATTGTTTTAACGGTGGCTGTGGAAGATGTAACGGGAACTCACATAGTCTGCATACATGCCTTTGTCTCCATGCAGAAGAAAATGCATTGTTAGAAGCTGGACGGGATAGAGTTGGTATGGGGGCTATATTATATTGTGATACATGCCCATGTCTTACTTGTTCCGTCAAGATAGTCCAGACTGGTATCACTGAAGTTGTTTACAGTCAGTCATATCGAATGGATAAGGCTAGTTTTGATGTTTTGAAAAATGGTGGCGTTAAAGTTAGACAATTTAGCTTTATACAGGAACCACGTATTGTCATTGTATAATATAGAACAATTTGTTTTTTGATATTTCTTAAAATTTTTTTTTATTATTTGACTAAAGTATACAAATACATATACATATTATTTACGATATATGGGATGCGAAAAATGAGAGAGTACACGTTTTTACCTGGCTTCGAACTGGACCATTCTTTTAGTTCTTGCCTTTAATAGAATTCTATGACCACAGTCCTTACAACGAACTGGATCGGTTCTGGATAGAGATAGCTTACTTGAACATTCGGCACAGATGTACTTTAAGGTAGCTGTTCTAGCTTGGGATGTACCTGCAGCAGCAACGTCAAGGTTAGTTGGGATCTGGAAACCTTCGCGAGACATGTGTAGTTGTGTTGGTGTTAGTTGTTGTTATAGTTATTAAACTCATCGTGAGCTTTAATTACGAACTGAAATAAAATTTTTATATAAGACAAAATGAAAAAAGTACACGGGGCGGGTAACAACTACAGAACGGAGTTAGTAATGTTCCAAGAAAGGCAATAGTAGTTCTAAAAGTAATTTCAATAGCATTGTTAGGAGGCTTTGAAAGGTGGGTTTAGCTAGAAGATGTTCAAGATATTACATATCAACCCATGTCTAAAAGTTGAAGCTTTTTCTGAAATGAAGTACTGTCACATATGATTTGTAAAATGATGGTTTTTTCGATAATTACTGACTTACTAAGTGATAGATTCATTAGTAAAGTTATTCGTTTTGAAGAAAGCTATTCATTATTCTAAAGATAACTATGATAGTACTGGCAACTTTTTATTTTTTCTTGCTCAAATTCCTCTTAGCTAAAAAAAATATTAAATTCTATATCAAAAGTTCAAAAGATTTTTTTAAAAATATACATAATAATTAGATAATACATAAAAAAGATGGGTATTAAACTGTGTACTACCAAAAAAATCGTAAAAAAAAGTTAGACACCTCTACGAATAAATTAAACCAGCCATAAAAATATAAATAGAAAAATCATATACTTACTGTAGCATAAGAAGTCCTTGTACTGGTTATTGTCGTAGCGGCATCCACGCTTTGTGAAGCGTCCGTTATATATACTGTGCTGTAATATTCATCGTTAGCAGTATCTTCATAGTAAACGAAACATGTACCGTTTTCTTTGTACGTGCTCTTAGTCTCTGTTGCTGCATCAGCGCTATTTGTGACGGATACTTCTAAATTATCTATTGGATCTAATGTTATTTTAGAAGTTGTACTAATAGAGGTAGTTGGTTGTAAAGTTGAAGTTACTTTAGATAAACGTGATGAAAGAGTACTGGTAGTTGGAGTACTACTCGTTGATGGGATTGAATCAATATTATCACTGTTTAAAGTTTCACTTGGATTTACAGAGTCTGTTACGGATGTTAATATGGTTGCTTGTGTCGCAATAGCTTCTGTTGTAGAAGTAACTTCGTCATTAGCTAATGTAATTTCTCTAACAACTGTTGTTGTGTATGAAGAAGTTCTGACGACAACTCGAGCAGGTTTTATTGTACTTGTGATGACAGCATAACTGTAAACGACACCATCGGATGTTATAAATCTAACAGCTTCATTTTTGGCTGGTGCTGCGTATGTCGCAAATAAAAATAATGTTAAAGTAATTATGAATTTAGATAAATTGAATTGCATTGTTAAGGAAAGACTGATAGTTGGTAATTTTTTTGGAAATTAGATTAATAAAAGAATGACTTTGGGTTAGTTTGCTATATTAAATAGAAATTTAAGGAATGGAGAAGTTTTTTTTTTAAAAAGAAAGTAAGTAGTTGGTAATTATGGTTTTGAATACAGTTATGCTGTCAATAGAGTGATAGTTTTCTGAAATATTGTAAAATCAACGTAAAATAGTTTTTTTTTTTTGTTTGTTATAAGTTTCAAGAGGAAAAAAACATTAAGTTAAAGAGAAATAACCTCAATTCAGAGCTTTTGAAACTTCAATAACATATTTCTTATATACTGTCATTTGAAGTGAAACAAATTTTATTTAGCTCTCCTTAAGTGGGCACATGGTCTATCCCACAAATTGCTGGTTTCCAATCCAAACAGAAACTGTAAATATATCCACATTTCTATGCTTTCATAACACATATTCAATTATCAATATAACACACACTGTTTACATAACCTCGAGTTTTATAAATATTGATGTTTTATATGTAAACAACAACAGACCAGCATCGCAACTTTGCTGACACTTTTTTTCTTCTATTTTATGCGCGCCGCCTAAAAAGGATCTTTTGCTGGTAACATGAAAATCGCTATTGAGTAACAAATACACCTTCGCTATGCAGTCAAAAACATGGACTGTTAGGGCATAGAGCTCAGTGGAGCACTACAAAGCCATGTATTCATAGTGTGTTGGATTTACCAACTGATTTGTGAGCATGAGGGGTGTTATGTGAATGATTACATATTTAAAGAATATCGGAAGCTCAAGGGGGAGGGGGCCGTAGTACGGCCTTCAAGGCTCGAAAGGTGACTGACTGCCAAGGACTACTATTGCATTACTCACTCTTTGGTTCCGATATATACGCCGTTTTGATGAATAATTTGAAGCTGCCTTGCTGAATGCAAGTTATCTTTGTTGTTGAACACTCTTGTTCAAAATAGAATGATCGTAAACCGGTATAATGAGGGAAATTGCAAATAGCTTTCCAAGAATCGTTTAGCTGTAAACACCTTCTAGTTTGGCTAGACGGTGTATCTAACAACTTTCAATATAGTCACGTGCTCAGCTCACTTTGTCATGTTTACATATGAATAAGGTGGGCCTTACTATGAAAATACAACTGCAAAAGTCGACATCTACCACCCATTTCTCTTCAATGCTTTCGTTCAAGTCAGCTTTCTCTTGGATCTTTCTGTGTGCTGTTGTGTGGTATCGCCTTTTCCGCCTTCACTTTTCGTTTGTATGAAATTTGATCCCATTGTGACACTAATTAGGAAACTCATTTCGATTTTATACTAAAAACTTACAACAAAGGACTCCATCCATTTTGAAACGTAATAGAACCTCATATACCTCACAAATATGAAGTAAAACTGTCTTGTATATAAAGAACTGTTCTTTCTTGTCCTTGGACACTAATAATTGCAAGTCTTTAAAGCTCAAAGATATCAACAGACATTATTTCATCGAAGAAAAAAAAATATATATATGTCTTATAAATCAAGTATCATTGGACTTTGCACACTGGCAGTAGTGTCGCTTATACCACCATTGGCATGGCACTCTCACACTAGAAATATACCGGCTATAATTTTGATAACATGGCTGCTGATAATGAATGTGACATGTATTGTTAATGCGTCAATATGGAGTGACATCGACTTTATGAATAGATGGGATGGGAAAGGTTGGTGTGATATTGTCATCAAATTACAAGTAGGTGCTAATATAGGTATATCTTGTGCCGTGACGAATATCATTTACAATTTACATACCATTTTGAAGGCTGATACTGTTTTACCTTCGCTAAATTCGTGGATTAAAATCTGTAAAGATTTAAGTATTAGTTTATTAACTCCGATACTTATTATGGGCTTTTCATATCTTTTACAGGTGTTTAGGTATGGAATTGTTAGATATAATGGATGCCAAAACCTTTTATCACCTACATGGGTTACTACAGTTCTCTATACTATGTGGATGCTTATTTGGGCCACAATTGGGGCTGTATACGCAGGTTTAGTTTTGGTTGTCTTTTACAGGAAACGTAAAGATGTTAGAGATATTCTACATTGTACTAATTCTGGCTTAACTCTGACAAGATTTGCAAGACTTCTAATATTTTGTTTATTAATCATATTGGTCATGTTTCCATTTTCTATTTACACATTTGTGCAGGACCTAGAGCAAGTTGGAGGTCATTACACTTTTAAGGGTACACACTCTGGTACATTCTGGAACGTTATTATCAAATTTGATGCAGGTAAACCAGTTTACAACATCTGGCTTTACGTTCTGATGTCATATCTTGTGTTTTTCATTTTTGGTTTAGGAACAGATGCTTTGAATATGTATTCAAGATTCATTCGCTCGATGAAGTTGGGTTGGATATTAGATACATATACTGGCTTTATTAACAGACACCGTGAAACAAAAATTGGTCAATTATTGGGTAAACTGTCTGATAACAATGACACTCAAAATACCTTTTCTGACAGTTCTGATTGGAGAACAGGAAACAATAATAGTGAAGCTTATTCTTCACCAACTGCCAACACACCAGCTACTCAGGCACATATTTTTGTAGACTACAGATTACCGTATGATACCAAAATTGGTGAAAGAAGAAGACGAAATAAAAACGTGTACGGTTTTGATCTAGAGAATGGTTCATTAAACATTGATGAAAAAGATTTGGACTTAGCAGGTACTGACTACGTTCCGTATGTCTCCGAAGAACATAATTTCGATGGTGATATATCACTGGATGGTTTCTCAATGCTATCTTTGAAACAAGAAAACAGCAACCCCTTCGATACTACACCTCTATGCTCTATCGATGAGGCAAAAAGTATTTCAGGAACCTCTACTGGCACATCTTCGCCACTGACGCTAGCAACATACGATACAGTAAGCAAGGAAAAGGAACCGTCGTTTGAGGTCTCAACAGATATGTCAAATTCAACTGCCAGTCGAGAAGAAAAGGACTGAATTTTTTTTATTTAATTAAAACCCTTTATGTAATTTATAGAACCTATATTTCAGTAACATCAATTTCATATTCTCTCTCATATAATTTTTGGTGATAAATAGCTGCGACATGTTTGTAGTTTTGTTTTGGAAGCTGTAAAATACATTCGCCGGCACCTGAAGTTGTAAGTCAAAAAAAACAGAATTACAGACTAAGCAAACAAGGCAAGAAACAAGTAACTTGCTGATTTTAATTAAACAGCTGCAACTATTCACAATTCAGGGCCAATTCTATTTCTAATCATTTCTCTTCAAAAAGTTTTGAATTTGCTACAAAATATACGGATTGGATAAGTTATAAACGTCAAGTATGGATACCTCTGTTTACACACATGCACTTGATGTGTGGTCAAAAGCTGACTTGACATCATTACAGAAGGATTTAGATACCAATGTCCTTGAAGTCAAAGATAAGGAGACTCAATCGTTAGAGTCAAGAAAGAATCTGGCATCAGAGACTAAAAAATTTAAGAAATTGGAAAGTGACGAAAAATTAAATCAGATCAATAAAATTATTAAACAGTATCAACAAGAAATCGATAGTTTAACTAAGAGATCAAAATTTTCTGAACAGATTTTATTTGACGTATATGCAAAGATATCGGAAGCACCAGATCCTAAACCATTGTTACAAAATTCGGTAGATAAACTAGGCAAAGTAGATGACTCAAAACAATTGAAGGAAACAATTGCACAACTAGAAGACAAATTAGCTAAATATGCTGATTATGAAAATATAAAATCAAGATTACTTGACTTAGAGCAAAATTCTGCAACAACTTTAAGTAAAAGAATTGTTGCAAAGGAAAATGAAGTCAATTCTCACTGGGAAGAAAAAGAAAGAAATTGGAAAGAAAGAGAAACTGAATTGAATAAACAAATAGAATCTTTACAAAATACAAATAAGACTTTAGAGACAAAAGTTTCTAAACAATTTGACCTCGACAATCCAAACGATAACGATTCTGACATGGATGGCCACAAGAAAAACATCATCACAACGACTGAATATAACTTCTTATCTGAAGAGTTAGAGTCTTCCCAATCGAGAGTGTTCCAATTGGAAAAAAGAAATGAGGAATTGAATGGTTTGCTCGCTAAGGCTACCAGCGAATCTCAAAAAGAATCAGAATTGGAGGGAAAACAATTGAAGATCAACCAATTAGAGAGTGAAAACGCTTTGTTAAGTGCCTCAATTGAAAGAGATCGTAATATGCATGAAAGATTCAAGACTGATTCGGAAGATAAATTGGAAAATATACAAACAGAATTGAATTCATATAAATCAGAAATTGTAATTATTAAAAGAAAATTGAATAATTATGCTGATTATAATAAATTGAAAGAGGAATTATCCGCCCTAAAAAAAATTGAATTTGGTGCATATGATGACAGTGATAATGAAAGTAATAACCTGAATAGTGGTAATGATACTGAAGATGATACCAATAATGACAAAGTGAAAAATACATTAGTTTCAGCTAATAAAAAACTACAATCAAACTTAGCAGAATTACGTAGCAAGTACGCGGTTCAAGATGAGAGAAATGTTAAACTTGAGAAACAAATTGCGGAACTGAACACCCAAATTAAAGATTTAGAACAACTAAACGCTAAATTAGAGTTAGATTTAGAGAAAGTTGATAATATAGACCAAAAGTTTAATGATACGGCCAGTATTATTTCAGGAGCAACAAGACAAATGAATAACCGTGGACATTCAGGTCGTTTATCACCAACCAGTTCTATTATTGGCATTCCAGAAGATGATGAGTTTCAACCAAGTACAAACAGTTCGACTATTTTGCCAATTGTGACAAAGCAAAGAGATCGATTCCGTACTAGAAATACGGACTTAGAGAAGCAATTAAGACAAACGAATTCCGAAAAGAGTAAATTAAAATCAGAGATAAACAAATTGAAAACTGATAATAGTAAACTGTACGAAAAAGTCCGTTATTTGTCAAGTTACCAAGCTGCCTCTTCTACATCTTCAAATCAAAATACAGAGATGGTCTTGAAGGATATAGATACCGAAGCACAATATGCCAATACTTATGAAGAATCATTACATCCACTAGCAAATTTCAAACAAAACGAATTAGAATACTATAAGAAAAATAGATTATCTGCTTGGGAAAAAATATTTATTAGTTTTGCTAATATCATTTTGCAAAATAAAACGACTAGAATGGTATTCTTCATTTACTGCATCTGTTTACACGGTCTAGTGTTCATGATTTCTATGTATGTAATCAACTTAAGTGGTTACATGACACCTGAAGTTGGTATTGTTCATTCAAGTACTATTTCAACGGCATCAAAATTATCTGGTAATATGATGAATGGCCAGCATGCAGCAGCTGCAAGACCTGATGTACCCATTTAACAACAATATTTGTATATACTTACGAATAATATATAGGTAATTTAATGAATATGGCAATTTGTCAATTTTTATCTTATTGGAGACTAGCATAAAAATTAGTAATGACATTTGAAAATAATGAAAGGTGGAAATATATAATTATCTGTATATATTTATTTAAGACTAACTAAACGATGAAAAAAAAATGTACATTAATATTAATATTTAAATTTAAATGTTTCATTCCCTTAAGCAGAAATACGCTTTTGAGCAGCAATTCTGCCTCTTTGTCTAGAAGTGAATCTGACAACCTTCTTTTCAGCAGCCTTGGCAACGGTTTCTTCCTTTTCAGTGACAACTAATTCAATGTGAGATGGGGAAGATTCGTACTTGTTAATTCTACCATGGGCTCTGAAAGTTCTTCTTCTTTGCTTTGGAGCTTGGTTAACTTGAATGTGAGAAACGTACAATTTAGTAGCGTCTAAACCTTTAGCCTATAATGAAAGTTGAAAAATTAATAAAATAATTTTAGATTCGTTAGTAAATCAAGGTTACAGTTATTAAAGAGTGATTTTATATTTTCTTTTCTTTTGAAAATTACATCGTTGTCATAGTTTAATCTCTGGCATGTAAGCTGTATCTTCCTTGAAAAAAAAAATAATATGCAATTTCGTTCAATTATCAAATTAGCAAGATGGTTCTGTGATTATCATATCATTCCTAACAATTCCAATGTCGTAACATTACAATTCGTTCAATATTCAATTCCTCAAATCATCTATGGTGGGACAGGAAATCTTATCACATATTAACGTACATTCATAAGAAAAGAAAAAAAAAATCTATCATTAGGATTGGACTCATAATAAAAAAATCAAGTTAAACATACTTCAGCGTTGGCAGCAGCATTTTGTAGTAAACCTTGGACGAACTTAACAGACTTAGCTGGCCATCTGGCTTTGGTGACACCAAATTCCTTACCTTGGGCAGTTCTACCAATAGAAGAGTTAAATCTTCTGAATGGAATAGCTCTTTGGTGGTCTAAGACTTGGTCTAAGTACTTTTGAGCTTTGGTTAATTCCCAACCAGAGATAGCTTGAGCAGTTTCTCTGGTGTTCTTGAAGGAAACACGTAAGTAAGAACCACGAGCGGAAGCAGACTTAGCTGGGTTTGTAGAGGTAGCACCGTATCTAGCCATTTTAATTAGTTGGTTTCTTTAAACCTTGAAATCAAGAGCTATTAATAACCTTTTACATAAAAAATATCGTACACTATACATTTACCTATATTATTTACCATCACTGCATTCAACCTATTCCATCAGCATCAATTGCAGTACCCACTAACCAACAGTCAGCTGCGGAGCTTTCCAGTGAATAATTCAGGATGAGGGTAACTAGGAATGTAATACTAAGTTTCAGTATTGGCAAATCTTGGGGTTCAGTCTAAACCGCAACAACTAGGCGGAGCACCTTAGGCGAGTGTCTGCCTAGCAGTGTTGGTACTGTGAAACAACACTGGGATTTTCAGGAAGGGAACGCTTACCAGTAAATGTTCATTGTTAGGCAGAGATTTTGAATTTTGCTTTCCGAAAATCAGCGTCGCCTTTTCTTTTCAATAAATTTTTTGGTTAAAAATTAGAGGTTTAACAGATGCACGGATGTTTAACCGTCAAAATAATAATAAAATTATGCTGACACAATTATTATTGTATTATTTTGGCAAAACATTTGGGTATATAAAAAATTGTGAATAATTAAATAGTCCTTGTAATAAATACATATAAAGGGAGAAGTGAAAAATAAAGTTACAATCAAGTCATGTTTATTAGTTTGAATACTTGCTCTGCAACTAATTGACTTGTAAATTCGAACAGTTGATAACTGGAATTATCTGAAATTGAGACACCGGTTCTACCGATTCTTTTTATATTTTTTAGTTCACAAATAAATATCAGTTTATTATCTCTTGTTGAGGAGAAATGGGAACCTTCATTTTGGTAATCAAATTTAATTGCCACTCTGTTGTTCTGATATTCCTGTGATAAGACGTCAACATGCCCCATATCTTGAACTTTCCATAGTTTACCATCTATTTTGGTATGACGTTTGACTCTAATGTTAGCAAGAAGCAAAGAAGAGGTAAACATTTTTATGTCAAGGTCACTAGTACTATTAGCAATAGATGATTGACAGGTCGATGTTCTCGCTATAGAGTCAGAAAAACATGATGAAGCAGCTGTCGACAAAGTTCTAAGGGTAGTCGAGGTTGAAATTGGTTCTGGGACATTACCAGATATAGAGTGTAATAAAAAATTCATTAGATTATCGGCTTCTGAAGAACGAACTGTAAGAGTCTCTACAGATTGATTTTCAGTTGAAAATATGCTTGTAATAAAATCTTTGGAAGGTATTTTCAATTGAACATCGTTGGCTGTAGACTTAAAACATTTCCAGCTAGGTGAAATGATAGCCACAAAATAACAATGGTTTTTTGCTTTATTGCAATATGAGGTCATGATTATTTTATTGTCCTTTTTTCTTCTGGCCAGAGAAATCTGTGCTAATACATCACCTATTGGTACCCAAGATTTACCACTCCAGGAAGAAATCTTGACGGAAGTCTGCTCCAAGAGCGTGATTGTATCTTCAGCTCCACCTGATAACGGTGATTTAACGTATGTTTTCTTTAAAGGCCGTTGATCAATATCAAACTTGGAAGATAAAGGTGTAGCATTATTGGAAGATGTTGCTGAGCTAAAATATGAGATATCTTCTGAGGTATCACTACTTATATTTTTTCTATTTTTTGGATTGAAGAGACTCAACAAGGAATTTGATGAACGCTTATACAATATTGGTTTGTAAAAATCAGCGCTTGGATTAAACACCAATTCATTCTCAGATATTACACTCTCTTCATCACTAATTTCATTATCATTACCGATGTCAACGCATTGAGAGGTTTTTAAATCTGGTTGTGTTTCATTCACGTTTTCGTTAATCAGTTTCTGTGATGGTGATAATGTCATTTGAATACTTTTATCTAACTCAACTAATTTCTCATAGCTCAAAGACTCAATATCTTGCAAAGAGGGACTCTCCATATAATCAGAATGTCCTTCTTCAAAAGTAAAACTTTCATTAGGTGATTGGACCTCATTCTCGAGATTAACTAACTTTGAAAGAGGACTCTGAAATGGCTTTGATCTATGAATGGTCGATTTCTCACTAATCGATAAATTTTCCAAGTCTTTAAGATGATTTTTTGCAGAGTTCAAATTTATTTCTTGTTTTTCAATTAATAAATCATGTTGTTTATTAGGAATACTCTCAATTGATAATTTATTAGTTAACCTGTTGTTTATTATCATCTCATTACCACTGAATGTTGCCTCAAAATATGGTCTCCAAACAGTGGTCCATTTAATTGGATCTACACAATATAACTTTAATGAAACATTATTGCCAGTAGTAGAATCTAATTCAACACTTGTCTTATAAAAATCTCTAAGTTGCAATTCATTAGGTTTGACTGGTAAAAATAATAAAGTTTTTCCAATATCTAATAAATCAAATTTACCCAATAGTAGTTCAGTTAACAACTCTTTCCCAGATTTGAATGAATTTGGTAATTTTCCCGAATCCACCTTAAAAATAGCCATATTACCATTATGTAATTGAACAATCTCAACTAAAACACGATCGATACCATATTTAAATAAGTCCAGCTTGAAAAAAGAACGTTCTTTTATATCAAAGATATTAAATCTTGGCGATGTATGTAAATCAGTTGTGTGTGATAATAAATTTGATACTTTCTCAAATTTTAAACTATTATTATTAATTAATTTATAATTTGAAATAAAATTGAATTCAAATTTACTGGCAATATTTTTCAATGTTCTAAAATGTTCACTTACACTATTATCTTCTGCATATTCCAAAAAAGTCATGAGTCTTGCATAAACGGCTAGTATATCCTTCAAAAATAGAAAATCGCCACTTCTAAAAATTGAGATATTGGAATTAAGTATTAATGTAACCGAATTACTCAACAAGTCCTCGTAAGAGTTTAGTAAAGTTGGATTTAAAAGTATATCATCTAAGTAATGTGCAATTTCACATTTCTGGTTTAGGTTTTCAAAGAGTTCCATATGCTTGCTAAATATATGTATACATGAACTGGACATAATTCTAAGTTCATCTGTAACCATGGACATAGGATCTAAAACAGACTGAGAACGTCCCTCAAACTGCCTGCATCTCTTAGATAATTGTCTCAATGTATCCAGAAATTGTAACTCCTGCGTTCTGAATTCCTTGACGTTCATTATTTTGTTTAAAGTTGAGTTATCCTTGGTGAATTACAGAAACATAAAGTAAAAATAAAAAATGAATCATGAATTTTCAATAGTGCTAGCTAATATATACAATCTCGAGAATCTGACTTACATAAAAGATTCCTCTTCAGTAAGTTTTCCCAATACGCTTTAATTGCGAGACGCGAAAACGCGTTAGTAAAAGCTATAATTTCCTGTTTTGAGCTTTAACGATATATAGTATATTTGCTAATACCGATTAAAGAATGGCTGTTGCTTTCGATGGACCTACAATTGTCGTTTCTTCACCAGCTTTGAAATCTCCGAATTCAACATAATCTTCTTCCTCTTCATCGAATTCGTTATCATCTATCATATCGTTAGCATCTGTATATGGCAAAGGTTTCTTATTAGCGTTTTCTCTTATCTGTAAGGACCTAATCATGACGGATACAATTCCACTACTTACTGCTGTTGCTATCATGGCATAACAACCTTTATTGTATCTTGGAACCATTGATGCGGCATAAAATAAAATAGACCACCACGCATTTACTGCACCAGAGAACATATTCATTGAAGCTAGAACAATTGCTCTTTCTTGAAGATCATCATGACAGACAACATTAGCCCAGGCAAAAAAGACAGCTTGTCCAGCGTATGCAATACCACCAAGGTATTGTGCTGTGAACATCACGCGTGGATCAATTGGGTTGCAACGAATCATAATAGCCACAACACACATTACAACTGCGATAACAACTGCAATATGCCAATGTCTTGCCCTTGGAACTTTACTTAAATACAAAGCCGACAATATAGTAGAGACAATCCCCACGGCAAAGATTCCTGATGGATAGTTATTTCTATTTGACAGGGAATAACCTTGATTAGTTAACCATAGTGCAAAAGTAGTATTTGAAGCAAAACTTAAATTCTCACCTCCCAGAACCCATACAAAGGAAAACAGCCACCAATGCCATCTTTTCAACACTCTCCTTACTACCGACCAATCTAGTCTGGTACTTTCATCTCTTGCTGGTAATCTTCTTCTAGCATATTTCAATTCCTGTTCACTAAATATATACCTAGTCATTGAAATTCTATCTAAGAAGTTAGGTTTCTTGTCGTCTTTATCTTCATTATCAGGCACACCAGGGAAGAAGATAAACCCATAAAATGCTATTGGTACAGTTATACAAAAATCAATAATAAAGAGCCATCTCCAACCTGCTAACCCGTTCACTTTATTCAGATGAGTAAAAATACTGACTTGCATAAACCCACTAAACATTGACCCAATAAGTCCTGAACTGGTAAAAATTGCTGTCCTTATAGGTAATTCATTTTCTTTATACCAAGAACCCAAGATCAAATGTGTACCTGAAAATGTACAACTTTCAAACAATGCTTGAAAGAATCTTATGATACAGGCGTGTTTGAAAGATGATATTCTGTACATTCCAAGGGTTAATAAAGCCCATGCAAAAGTACAAAAACTCAGCCAGATTCGTGGTGATACAATTAGAAGCATTAGATTATTGGGTAACATACCTATAATATAACCAACAGTAAAACATGTAGTAGTAATATTCAAATCATTACCCTTCATATTCAAATCCTGTTTCATTCCCGATATATAAGCATTAGTGAACCCCACACGATCGACATAATTGATCCAATACTGAAGACATACAAACGAAAGAACAAATACATCAATCTTGAACAATAAGAATCGCTCTCGTATTGGTTTGTGCTCTTGTGCTACTGTTTCCAAATCCGTTTCTTCTTTCTCAGTCATCACTAGTTATTGTATTTTCAGTTCACTATTCTAGAACCCAGCGACAGTGAAATGAAGTTCCCTTTTATATATTCTGTTGACTCATCTAAAACTCATCCCATCGATTTCGCTATTTCAAAAGGTCATTTACTTTCGTGGAAAATAAAACCTCAGACCATTAAGCCGGTCGACGTCGAACAAGAATCAAAGAGTCCTCAACAAATAATATATATCGTAGATTAAAAATTAAAATAGTCCATATTTTTTTTTGCTAAAATATTTATTACTTATTGAAGATTATTCTGTAAGAAAATAATCTGTTTCCGTATACAACCTATACAGACAGAACGCTAAGATAGAATAGAAATTGAAGTTTTGCTTAAATATTGAAAATTGTTATAGAAAAAAAAAGACACTTTCTAAGCAGATTCACCTTCTGTAGCAGCAGCATCACCCTCTAGTTGCTTACCGTTTCTCAATAAGTTGATATCCTTTTGAATTAAACTTAGCTTTGAGGCCTTAGTACCATCCTCTCTTTCGTAAACATAGTTAGCAGCATCAGCTTCAACGTAAACAAGAGCACTGTAGAAATAATGTAAGTATCAGTTTGTTAGTAAAAGAAATAAAGAGAAATTTAGACAATTAATTATTAAAAAAAAAAAACATACCCTTTTCTGACATATTGAGTCAAAAAGTTAATTTGTGAATCATTGAAAACGGTAACATTATACCAATTGGTTTGACCATCTTTTCTTGGTTGAGATGCGATACTATATTTGATGTATCTGTTGTTATTTGAAGATGTAAACTCGCTAAATTCTGTACCAATACGTCCAACAATGGACATCTTAGAGAAATCTAATTTTCTAGCGGTGGCATGGAATAAACGTGTTTGTGTACGTAACATTGTAGAGATGGAGTAAGTTAACTTTGTTATATTTTTATTTGCTCTCAATTGGTGTCTGATGGTTAAGTTATCCTTGTGTGTTTTTTGTTTATTTTGTAATTGCAAGAAAAAAAAAATATCAACAAAGGACGCCGGGATGGCTATTGATAGCTCAAAGAGTAACAAATACAATGAAGTTTTAATTAAGTAGCAAACAGTACGTGACAGTGACTCCTGTATTAAGTCACTTGATATTAAAAACATGTTTACATAATGCAAAAATTAAAAACTAAATTTCAGGATTCTTCATTAAGAAATTTAGATGAGTACTAACGTAATCACACATATCTTTCCAGTCTTGTTGTGTCTTTAGAACCTCGTCAAAGTATTTAAAATTCATAGATATTCCACGATCGCAGAATTGATTATGCATGACACCAAAATTAAATAATTCGATATCAAAATTTTTCCTTTTCTCTGTTCTTGTAAATCCTCTGACTTGAGTAGTTCCATCACTTAACAAGTAATCGTTATCTTTGAATAGTGACCACGGATCAAATTTGTAAAAACTAGCATGAATAAACATAACATCAATATCACCTAATTTATTTTGAAATTTTTCAAAGGTATAGTCAGGATCAAGTACACCGTCTTCCATATTATAATAAGCTTCATAATCCTGTTGAAAATCATGTTGTAATAAACCTAAACCTTGATAACCTTTTGTATCATGAACAAATCCATCCAAATCCACACCTTTTTTAACTTGGTACCAGGTCTTTCCCAAAGCATGTGCGGCTGCAACAAACGTCTCCTTGTCACCTTCACCTGCTGTACCTTGTGAAAACATCTTGTAGTACCAATCGGGTCCATTTGTATTATAATATAATGATAAGAGTAAACTATCCAAATGAGTTGATTTGTTAATTAGTAACTGACCTGATTCTGATGATGGATCAGGTATTGTACCGTTTAAATCATGGAACGGTACATCTTGTTCATAATAAAAGAAATCGTCAGAATCTTTATTGTACAGTATTGGTGGAGTAATATCATCAGATGCAAAACGTGTCCTATTATATAAATTAATAGGAATAGAGATAATATCGTAATAAGTTGGTGCAGTGACTCTTCTCCATATATCTGGCCATGCAATAAGACCGTATTTATTATATGCTTCTTGATCAAATATACTATCCAAATTTTTCATAGCATAATTATCTGCATCTAAAAATAAAACATTTTTAAATGAAGAAATTAATATAGCCAGAGGTTTTATTTGAAATGATTTGATATGCAACGAGTCAACGATATCAGATGACAATACGTGTTTAAAATAAACACATCGAGCGTTATACTCCTCTTCCACAAATCTACAAAAACCATCATCGCCTTCATCTTGTGGCGGGATAATAATCTCAACAGGTAATGTAGTCCCTGTATCTCTTAATTTTGCCAGCATTGGAATTAATAAAACAGAATATTTTCCACCGCCAACGGTGACGATTCCTTTATCATGTTCAAATAATATATCGGGAAGTTGATCTAAATCTAAATGGTTAATAAAATTAACATATGCAGAATGGGTCTTTTTCAAATCTTTTTTAAAAGACGATTTTAATTGATAACAACTATTTAGACTCTCAAACGATAACTGTTGAAACCTATCCATATCATTGATGCCAATACCAGCATCTAATTTACATTTTTTCTTATTACGAAAACTAGAGACTGGTGGTGGATCCGTCGGTTTGAATATTCGTAGAGCATCGAATATTTCATTATAAAAAGTATCAGCTCTATGTAATCTAATATTTTCCCTATCCTCCTGAGAAATAATAGACTCACCGACATCAGGCAATACTTGATCCACAAGAGATTGTACATGAGATAAATGTATGTACTCGGCGCACAATAATAAGATAGAGACTAGACCGAACAGTACATAGTACAGTTTCTTCCTTTGACGGTATCTAAACGGCATTCTTGTTACTCCTTTAGCTCGTTGTTTCGCATTCCAATGATCACCATTATGCACTTCCTTTTCAATTAATGTCCTTCAAAGTCCCTTTTACAAACGCATTTTTTCACACAATCGAACGATATGAAACGATAGCGCCGTAAAAAGAACATGCAAAACAACACAAACAAGCAGCCAAGAAGGAGCAGGAACGACGATGCAGGACCAGTTGCAGGAGTACGAAGCGCTCAAGACGCAACTTAAAGAAGCTCTGGCTGAGAAGGGTGCTTTGGAGAGACAGGCTGCAGCTCTTGATCAGCAGATTTACGATAAAGAAACAGAGTATTTTTTACCTCCTGGAGGCAACGCTAAACATTTATACTCACAGGGAAACATTATAAAAGGATTTGATGCCTTTTCTAAGTCGCATCATCACACAGCAAGTACTCAGGTCACCACCAATGGAGATGGGGGTATTGCTGAAAATGGGAACTCGGATCCATTAGAGATTGGCGAAGGTAACAAGGACAGGATCTTTTCGCTGACAAGCAGTGCGTTTGTCAAACAATTACAACAACAGAAACAACAGTTGGACAATAACGAAACTATACGATAAATACAGAACTCGTTTCTTATATACCTATATCTGTATATAACTGTATGTATTTTTACTGTTTTGGGCCAATCAAATCGCCGTACTCGGAACATTTTTCATGAAAAAACAAACATATAAACAAACCCCAGAAACATGAAAACTACTAGTCTTTTGATGATTCAAAAACGTGAAAAGACTAAGTGAATCCAGTATGTTCAAGAGATCCTTTTCCACTACTCTGTTGGCTAATGATGCTGCTGCTGCCGTCTCGTTCAAATTGATAAATAATCCGCCTACAATGGCGAGAATTACCGTGCAACCAAGGGTTCCCTTATATATTCGTAAAGGTTGTCTGGTGTCATTGTACAATGTTCCTTCGATGGAAAATGTGTCGTTGACTACCCAATTCATAAATTTGTATTCAAATATAATCAACTATAATTTTTCTGCATCACAATTTCATCGTTTAACTTCGTTGCAAAGGGTAAATGCCCTAATATCAACAAATAATTCTTTAAATAAAAATAAACAAACCACTTTATACCATCTGGCATTGGATGGTACGATGGATTGGAATATTTGGGGCAAGGACTCTATAGTCGCATTTGAGAAAAATACAAGTTTGGATATTTTACCATCACATGCAGCAATAAATTTTAATAAATTTAAAAATTCAAAATTTAGTATTGTTAAAGGTAGAGGTAACGTTTTATTAAATGGTGTCGGATCTGTGGTGAAAATTGATTTACAAAATTATGACGAAATGTTAATAAATTATAGGAATTTACTTGCCATTAGTGGGAAATCTCAATTAGACATCAAGGATTCAATGACAAATCAATTTCTTTCCTATAACAGCCACAATTCAAAACCTACAATAATATTACCACCATTGAAGAGTGAAAATTTTATTAATTATTCAATAGGCCTAGGTAAAAAAATTGTTTGGTCCATTTCGGAACTGATAAATAAATTAAAATATGGTAAACCAACGGCATTTATCAAAGTCAAAGGTCCAAGATCAGTATTATTACAAAGTTTTAATAATTCCATACTTGATAATAACTCTACTTATGAACTTGAACAGATTGGACAAGATGATGAACCATTGATACCAAATGAAGAAGCAATTGATAGTAAATTAAATTTTGCCTACGTTTCAAGAAACGGTAGAGTAGAGTTTAAAAAGACAAAATCATTTTTAGAAGAGGATTGAAAACAACAAACATTACTAATATAGATTTCTATTTATTTCTTATTTATTCTTATCTTTTCATATATACGACCCTACCAATGTCCAATAAAGTAATCAACGTCACCATTTTCATCATCTTCTTTTAACATTAAATTCGATTCTTTATCTTTGAATCCAATAAAATTATAGTGATAATCAAAAACAAAATTCATCTCTAAATTACCGCGCTTTGCATCTTCTTTCTCTTTTTTCAATGCACCCCCATTCTCTAAATAATTTTTAACCCATTCGGTGATTACCATATTACATGTTTCATCTCTACATTGTGTTAAAAAAGGTATTAATGACGTTCCACCAGTACCAATATGATTTGTACTCTTAGCAGTACCAGCAAGACCATTTCTTAAAATTTTGGTATCATTCATTCTTTCCGCATTGGCTGGCATGATAATATAAGTCTTAACGATACCTAAATGTCTGTCACGGAAAGTCTTTAACATAGTAACGCATGAATCATATATTAATCTAATTTCTGAATCTTCAGTTTGATTTAAAACAAAGTCACGAATATTAGCATAGCTAGTTAAATCAGTAAGAAATCTACGATGATTTTCTGGCATATACTTTCTCATATCTAAAAGATATGTATTTTTTCTTTTGACAGCGATGCTATCATTTTCTTTATTTGTTGTAAAATGTGATATTCCAAGTAAAATATCCAATAATTGAACTAATGAACTTTGTGCATTAGAACCACCAGCCCATGTTTCAAATTTACCAAATTCACCGTATTTGACACCATTAGGTAAACCAGCTTTTTTCATATTTTTCCAACCAGCTAAATATGGTCTAATTCTAAAATAAAACACGTATGGATCACATTTTTCCTCCATCCTCTCTAAAATTTGTGTCAATTTATCAATTTTTTCTGCTAACCGTTGCATACTTAGAATAAATTTTTTTTTATTATTGGAATGAATGGCATCTATGGCTTCGAGACCATGTTTTAAACATTGTCCACCAATTTTTTCAAAATAAACACTAACCAAATAAAACCAAGCTTCATCAAAACCACCAGTAAAACTTAAACTAGTCCTTAAATTTTCTAAAGATAACGGTTCATTTTCATCAATTAATTCATAATTCCAAAGTACAACAGAAGCATACGTAGTTAAGGCCGGTAAACCTAATTTTTCCGAAATTTGTAATAATGGTTTTGCCAAGGCCTCAGGAATAACTTCATGCGGTGGAGTTGTACACCAAACATAACCGTTAGCCATAAAAGTTAACAAAACATAAGCTCTTCTTAATTCTCTTATATTTTCCAGTTGATCGATATTTAGTAAACAAAGCTCTTTTTCAATTTTTTCCGAAAGCTTATTCGATAAGATCAAATTTGGAATATCTGTAGCAATTTCTTCCCACTGCGCATAGTAAGCGTTATTAATTTTAGTCAGCGGAGGTTCGGGAGTTAAAAATCCAGAATCCAAAGTAATTTCATAGTCCTGTAAATTTATAGAAAGATTGTGAGCAGTCATAATTACTTTTATATTAAAGTTCTTAAGTAGTCTTAATAAAAATAAAATAATCTAGTCGACAGAAATGTCTATATATATATTGAAATATTTCGACTTTTCTTAAGAGTTTTCCAGCTCCTTTTATAAATCCGGCGTTTTTTTCGATCGACGAAAATGAAAATGTCAGCATAACATCGGTGCACCTCAGCGTGGAGAAGGCGCGATTGGCGAAGGAGACTCTTGAGAGTTTGAAGTAGTTGTTGTGAGGGATTTGCTTCTTGTATAGACTAATATAAAACAGTGTTTATGTGTATGGTACGGTAGTTGAGACTGTTGGTGAAGGTAAACTACCGGGTTGGTGACTGCTTGTTTCGTTGACTTCTTTTTTCTCTTGCTTTTTTTTCCTTTCAAGGAAGTCAAGAATTTTCCGTGGTTATTGTCATTCAGATAAAAGAAAGAAGGAAGTATGAAGTGGTATTAATAATACCTCGGTAGTTATTATTTTGTTTCAAATGAGGAGTTATTTACATTTCTTTATTTTTTTTTTTTTTGAATATATGCATAGATACTTTATACAGCTGTTGACATTATTGTCTATGAGTTTCCTTTAGAGATCGTTAATTTTTTAACGATTTAAGGAAATTGTTTAGATATGATTGATCCTGGTCGCACTTTTGTTTCAGAACTTTGTCACTCGTACTCCTCAATATTGATTCAATCTCCAAGTTATTATCAACCCAGCGATCAAGTCTTTTCCATTTAGCATAACGGGAGTCTCTTTCATCTTGTCTATCCCTTGCAGCATAAGGGTCTATCCTAGGATCAATAGTAGGATGACCATCAATATCATTTTTATATTCTTCGTCCAGTTCAATTTTCAGTTTCTTAGCTTGTTGATCACAGAAATTGATCACTTTAGCTCTCTCCAACCAATTAGGATATAATTCGTTCTTGACAAATGCATTACATTTCTCACTAGTAGAACGACCATCGCCCTCTTTCTTAGTGTAGTTGTTTATCTTCTGTCTTATTATATCATCCGAACCATGTCTCAATAACCTTAAGAACGAATCAACTAACGTTGGATCAATGCATCTTTCTCGAGTCACTGTCAGTTCAGCTATTGAAGTTTCATTATTTGGGAAATTTAAATTAGAATCTAATAGTACCTTGGGTGCCTTAACTGTTATCTGCTCCTCTTTACGATCCATACTCTCCTCCGCTTTTCACTACTTTTTACTTGTTCTATCCCTCTCTTCTCTTCTCTTTGCAACAATTTTTCAATAATTTGTTTCTCATTAACCCTTTTCCATCGGGAATAAGCGGTGATAAGCATGGAACAACCCGTCATTTACAACGATAAACAAAACATTATATATAAATATGTATTTCTATTACAGTCCAAAAGAACTTTTAACAAGATCTTTACTTGTTTCTTCCATTGCATCGTTCATGCTTTGACCAACTGCTGTGGCATAATCATTAAATTGATTTTCGACATTATCCCAGGTAGTCTCAACAGCACGACTCATACCTCTCATCATACCATAACCATTACTTTGTCTAACGGCATGTCTCACGGGTTTTTTATAAAGTTGTTTATTCTTATCTTGTTTCTCATTAGGTGCTAGAGATAACGTGCCCGTAGCAATAGCACTCTCTTGATACTTGGATGGAGGTCTTCTTTCACCACCTAGAATTAAATCTAATTGGTCGGGAGTACAATATACTGTGCCCCTTGCCCATTGTAAAGAATTCACCTGCGGTCTGTATGATATCTTTAAATTTGGATTATATAAAGTATCACTAGTTGGACCAGCCCTTTCGATAGAAGGACTCTTTAAGCCTGTACTTTGCTCATTAACAATTGATAAAATCACAGAATAATATTTATCAGTCCTTACAAAAATATCACCATTTCTTAGTACAGAAGACTCATTGGCATATTTTGATAATAAGGGAACAGTTGATTGCATCGATTTAATTTCTTTCAAATCTGGTAAAGATAAAACTTTTATTGATCCACTCAGTTGAAACGTCACAAGATATGGCATTGTTGTAACTTCTTTTTTAGAATTCAAATATGATATATACGACAAACCGGATGATAATATTGGATTTTTAACTGACTTATGAGATTCTTTTGCTTTCCCAATTTTGATAACTCTCATATCATTTAATGTTGTGATTACTACGTAACCTGGGATACTTAACCCTTTACTCAAATCTTGCATTTTGGCAATGGAAGCATTACAATTTGTACCAGATATTTTAGCAAATGATTCAATATTGATAACTGGTCCATTATCATTAGTCTTTATACTTTCAATAAACTGTACAACAAATCTACCACCACTATCCGGTAGTATTTTATAAGCAATAAGTTCACCCGCATCAGTACCACAAATCATCAAGATACTTGAATAACCATCGTCACCATATTCCATAATAGAAAAATTGATAGAGGTAACAGTGGAACTTCTGATTTTAGAAATATTTTTAAGGTTTTCCATGTAAATTATTGCGGGACCTCTTCTATCAATTAATGTTATGGTACCATTGGCGTACCCAATACCAACAAAACCAATATTACTGTTTTTCAAAGCAGTTACGTTGCCTTGTTTTGCATGAACTACAGTACTCGGCATAAACCCTTGCTTAACGTTATCAGGCGACCTGTCCCTGACATCAACCAATATTTCCTTAGAATCGTTCAAAGAGAATCTCCTAAAGTTCATCTCCAGCTCATGTTCATTTGGTTTTGTGCTTGCATTATAAAATTGGTTAACTTCAAATTTGAATAAAACAACTTCACCATCGACTGTTGCAACAGATAATTCTAATGTTTCAGGAGCAAATGAAATTTTGTCAATGGCTAAATTAGTAGCCCTATTTAAAACTCGGGATACATTAACTTCGAATACACAACTATCATCTAATTCATCTTGTGCAGCATCCCATAATCTTACAGACCCGTTAACGTGACCTGTAGCTAAAGCAGTTCTCATTGCATGTGTTCTCATTGACCTCCTAGCAGGAGAACCACCTTTTAGCAGACACTCCTTATTAGCATTAGTAGACAATAAACCTAACCACGTCTTTTTAGGAACGGAAAAGGCCACAGATGTAGTTACAAGTGGCCTGGTCCAAGATAAACTTTGTGGAAAAAGTGTCGTCCTTGATGTAAAATTCCCAGATGGGAACAATAACGTTTCCATTTCACCGTCTTCTAGTAATAACGATATGAATACTGGATCATGGCAGCCAGAGAAATAAGGTGAGGCTCTTGGTAATGGCAAAACTTCTACCATAGCAGCTTTGTTTACCAATGGGCTAAATTTTTGCTTTACTGGGTTTGAATAGTATTTACTCATTGCATCATAAGAGGTGATACTATATAATGGCGTTCCTCCCAATTCAATGACTGTTATTCCTTGGGTATTATCGTTTCTTGACATGCTTTTTGTGGCAACTAATAAGTAGGTATATTCAGGATTCTTTTGACAAATCCAAAACACCTCGAAAATACTCGGCGTATCTATTGCTGCATTTGATAATTCAGCATCACTTTTTGGCTCATTTACATCCGTTTCAAAAAGTGTTCTTGCTTGAATTAGCTTACCTGTATTAGCGTCCCAAAATACCATTGAATTATCTTCGTGGACTGTTAAAATGTGTAGAGAATTTGGGTGGTACAACGACTGTATTACTTTAGGTGTTCTGCTTCTATCAATATTACTTCTTGCTGGTTCACCTCCTGGGGCATATGGTGGTATCTCATATATGAAACTTTCCTTAATTTCCATCTCAACAAATGAAAATGTTACTGTTACACGATTATATGAAATTAAAATTGTCCCCAGATCACGAGGATTCCATTTAATAGAAACGACAGGTGACAATGGTTCTTTTGGATAAAATTGACTTTTCTGTAAGTTTTCAATCTTTACATTTGACATTTGATTACGATCTACATCATAAATCATGATAGAGCCACTTTGTAAACCTAATAAAATCCAATCTAATGCGGGATCAGTCTCGACACAAGTTACTCTGCTTGGAATAAATGTAGTTGTTAAAATTTTTTTAGAGTATAATGATATAACTAATAAAGTGTCTTTCGAATCAATTGCAATAAGATAAATACCTTTTGCAAATCTCAAACGAGTAATTGGGGCAGACGTAGATAGTGTGAAGACAACTTCGACTTGATTCTGACCAAAAACATGTATCTCGTTCATATCAGTGGCCACAGCCATCAGACTTTGAGTAAAGTCAAATGCTATGGTAATTATTCTCCCCTTTATGCCTGAACTTTTAATAATTTCGGTATTAAACATTTTTGATTCACTTGAGGAAACAGTAGGAACTTTTACGGTTTTGAATGAATCTGACATGTTCTTCAATGTACCGTCTGAAGATTTGGAACCCGTAGATTTACTGGACAATTTTAAGGGTTTGGAAAATAAACCACCACTGTTATCACTTTCAGGAGGTTTACTTGATGAAGAGGTTGACGATGAGGAAGACTTGAAAGGATTAGAAACCTTCTTTAAACGGTTACTTTTAAACATAGTTACTCCCTGTAGTTAAGTCAATTTGGATGAGGTAAATTGTAAGTATAGGGTTCTCTTTGTTATTATATTTTTGTTTAACTTATTTGCCTAGTACACAGTAAATGTATGAGAATTTCTGTACATTCGTTCCTTAAACTGTCTGTTTTGTTTTTCTCTTCATCGATTTTGGCTTTACGATTCGTCTCGTTGAGAAAAAGCCGCTGATAGAAACAGATCAACAACTTATATAATGAGTCTAATAGCATTCTGGAAGTGTATTAATATTAGTTTATTAGATGGTTCTTTACTACGTATGAATTTATATGTAGTTAATTATGTAAAAGGAATAAGGATATGTACATTGTCCTGAACTCTTATATATGAGTCCTTTTTCATTATAATTCTAGGTTTTCAGGCATAAATGAGAAACCACGGAATTCCTCTTGCTCACTTGTCGTTAATATCGATGGCAATGGAGTTAAAGTTGGCGGAGCTGATGTAAACTCTTGTTCAAAGTAAGATGTATCATCTGCCGACTTTATCTCAGGTATATATGGAGGCTGGACACGTAATTGTAAGATGTCATCAAAATTGATGTTACGGAAAAATGGCTCTTCCATAACCTCAAGAGCATCACGAGGGCCTGCACCCAGACGATTTTCGGGATCTTTCGTCAATAAACCTTGGAAAATCTGAACAATGTCACCAGCCATATCGATTGGATATAATGGTTCATCAGTCAAAATAGCATTAAACACTTCATCTTCATCATCACCAGAAAATGGGGATTGGCATAGTAGCATTTGATATAAGAGAACACCAAAAGCCCACCAATCGACAGCCCTGGTATATTCTTGATCTTTAAGAATTTCTGGTGCCATAAATTCTGGAGTACCACAGAATGTTGATGTTCTTTTACCGTACCACATTTCATCTTTACATAAACCGTAATCTGCTATTTTGATATGACCATGAGGTGTCAGTAAAATATTTTCTAATTTCAAATCACGATATATAACACCATTATCATGCAAATATTTCAAAGCCAACAAAACCTCTGCAGCATAAAATTTAGCTCTTCTTACTGATAGTCTCTGATTTTGAACATGCCACATTAGATCGCCACCACCAATGAATTCCATAGCGAAATAGATACGATTTTCTGTTTGGAAAGAACAGTAGAGATTCGTTAAAAATGGATGTCTTGTTTTTGTTGCCAATAGAAGCACCTTCTTTTCAGCTCTAGCACTTTCGATATCGTGGTTTTGAATGATGTTATCCTTCTTCAATACTTTAATAGCACATAATCTCCCAGTTTTCTTGGATTTTGATAAGATAACCTTCCCAAAATTACCCTTACCCAAAACTTTTAATAAAATGAAATTGTCTAGGGAGACTTTACGGCGTTTTGCGACTTTCTTCTTATGCCTTGTAGTAACATTGGTTTGTGATTTCTGTGGTGAGCCGCTTATACTATTTCTAGAGGCATCCGTACTCGTAAGTGCTAACGATATATTATCCTGGTTGATATCATCAGAAGCATGGCTTTGTTCTTTTTCAAAAGTTTCATTATTCATTTCACGGAATGGATTCGAATAATTAGAGTCCACAGTCACATCAGCTTGCTCGTGGTAAGATTGGCGGATTTCGTGTCCAGTAGTCTCTAAAATTATTGGCTCTTCATCTTCATCACGAGTCAGATCTTCGGAAATATGATCATGTTCATGATAAGACACCCTGTATACCGGTTGTTTCCGTTGTTGCTCTTGTTGTTCTTGTAGCTGTTGTTGCTGTTGTTGCCTCTGTTTGGTATTATATTCTTCTTGTAGTTCATGCTCCATACGAAGACGCTGTTCTTCCCATAGTTTGTTCTCTTGACGATAAGACTCCTCTGAAGTTTCTGTCTCTTCCTCCTCTGGCAAATGATAATCATCGAGGTTCAAATTACCATATGCTTCAGGTAATTTCTTAGGTTTATCTTCAACATCAGTTAATGGATCTAGAGTTCTATTGTATGTGCTTGATTCAGGAGATTCATTTTGAGGGGCGCTTTGCGTGAAGTTCAAATATGCTTCGTTTTCTTCAATAAAGTCGTTTAACCTATCTGTTGTGCCAATTCTCTTCCTTGGTGAAGTATGAGTCGAGGACTTAGCTTCTTCATAGTCATCCGTGAGATCTATTATCTCTGGTTCATGGTTGAGCGTTGAAGGTTTCTTCTCAATGGATTTTTCTAATGGGTTATATACAGATTGACGTTTCTTTCCAGCAATTTCTTTATTTATGTAGTTCGATTTAGAAACATTTCTGACTGGTGTGATTCTCTTCTTCTTCTCCTGTGTGCGCTGCGTGTCTTGAATAGTTTTCAAAATTTTGTTCGCCATTTCCATAGACATACCACAGAAATCTGGAACAAGATGAGCACATTGAGCATGGCACATAATACCACACTCCGTACATTTGCGGACTTTTTGTTTTCCCCAAGGCAAGATATAACCACAGTGACAACACCATTTTGTACCACGGTTTGAAGATGGTTCAAATCTGTGAGGAATTCTATGATTCAATTTGGCTTCATCAGGATCAGTATCGGTAGAAGTCTTTGCTATACATTTAGTAACAACATTGGTATAACATTTCTTGTGACATAAGAATTTACAATCTTGACATTGAAATCCGGTATATCTAAGAAAATCACCACAGTACGCACAACACATAATATTGTAAAATGATTTTTGAACAAAGTGATGACCATGTTGCTCAAAAATTTCCTCTTTTCTGTTGATAATAGCACCTTGACGATGTAAACCACCTAATGCACTTGTTCCCTGAGGTTGACTGGATTTATGGAAACCTAGAGTCAACAGGACCTGACCTGTAGGTTCAAGAATAAACCAATGACTAGTCGTGACTTGCTGTTGGTTAACAACACCGGAATTCAAATTTGGTGTTCCTGGTGAAACAGCAGATGTTGGACCCATAGTATTATTTCTTGAATCAACAGCAGTCGTTGCACTAGATGCATTTGAAACAGCTTTTTCATCAGAAGGAGCGTTAAGATTTGATGCGCTTACCCAACCTTGGCCATTTGTCTTACTTGCTTTCTTTTTACGTATCTCTTCAGCAATATCGGACAACAATAGCCACATGATGGCTACGGGAGTGGTTATATTATTGACCCTGTCGTATACAGTAATCTCTACTTCATTACCCTTACCAACACGGATTTGGAATTCTTCATTCCATCTGTCATTCCTTGATGGCTTCGTTCTTGCTTTAACCGTATCATCTATCTTAATTTCAATGAAACTTTCCGGAGATCTTGCGAACATGGGAGATTGAATGTGGTCAACATCTCTAATACTATTTATAGAAATAGACAATATACCGGTCAATTGTTTCCTTCTAAACTTAGGTTGGTGACTGTTTAATGAATCAGCATCATGATGCTTATATTGTTCTAAATCAACATTAATAGCTTGATATTTCTTCAAGGCTTTCTTTAACATTAAAATTCTATGCTTTGACTCTACGGCCCCGCCTTCTGCAGCAGAACTACTCCGTTCGTCACCATCTATTTGATATAGTTTAGTTAATTTTGTGTTGGCTTCTTGGTATTGTTTTTCAACTTGTAGTTTAAATTCTAGTTGCTGCAGCATATACTGGATTCTTTGGGACAATGATGGGCAATCATACTTTACTAAATCCAAACGGGAGTAAACATGCTCATTTGGCGATATAGTAGATAAGTAACCATATTCTGTGTTTTTCCCTAGTTGCAGACTTTGTTCGTTATCGTTATTCTTTGATTGATCACTCAATCTTAATTTCTTCAATGTGTCTTCTAAATATTCAATATTTTGGCGAGCTTCTCTAATGTTCGTGTTACACTTTTGAATGACCATAACATTTTTCGTTTTCTTCTTCAGATTTTTAGCACCTTGAATGATATTTTGTTCCACAGCAATCTTTCTATTAATGTCCTGTTCCACCTGTGAGATCATTTTGATATCAGTTTATTTTTATGATTGACAAAGGCAGTAGATTCTGAGATGCGGATATACGACAGTGATAAACTTTTAGAAAGAAATGCTAACAGTAATTAATAAAAAATATCAATTTTGAGTCTATACGGTTAGAATATTGTTCCCAACTCGCAGATCGACAAATGTATCTGCTAACGAATAATTAGCAAAACGATAATATAAGCCTCTAAGCAAAAACTTTTCTATAGAGCAATATAAATTTATGGCGAGTAATATCTATATTAAAATTTTATTACAAGTATCGCCAAATCTTGGTAGTTGAGGTTTGCTTTTTTTCTTAAAATCAACTTGAGAAAATGCACTAATCTAGCTCTTGTTTCAAATATCAAGCCTGAATTATCTTGTTTGATCTACTTTTTCTTAATGAAACGTCAGTTGCTTGGACTAATTGCTCTCTTTAGAAAAGGAGGAAAAATCGGAGTGCCGGGTAATGGTGAAAGATAATCTTCTAATAGCTTTAATTTAATGATTCGACTGCTAATAATTCACTCTGGTTGAATGTATCCTTGCAGAAAGATACTTCTAATTGCTCGTAGTGAAATGTGGCTCAAGAAATTCAGATCATAGTATGTCTTTATATTATGATCGCTATGTAACATTTAAAAAAGCTGTACCGACATTATTACTATCAATATATAAATGATTAATACTTGTTGCATTTACAGTTGCAGCCCGGAGTAGGGCATACGGTATGTCTAGCAAACCATTCTTCAGCGTGTCCAGCATGCATACCATGGTTACAAGTCAAACAAAAGCTAAACCACTCGTGTAATTTCAATTTGCGTCGCATAGCAATTGCTTTTTGCTCATCTGATAACTTAGGTGATTGTTCATGCTCAAGTTGATTATCCAAGTCATTATTTTCGTCATCTTTTTCCCCTGTATCTACGCCATTGATGATGAAGGGTAAGTTTGATGTTCCTAACGGCATCAAACAAATAGCACATCGAGGGTATGGTGTACCACAATGTGGGCATGAGTGCCTGTGTTGTATTCTTGATTGTCTATTAGTTAATTTAGAAGTTGCAGATTTGTCATTAGGCCTATGGGTAGAACCATTCACAGAGACTGCAGAAGAAGAGTCATTATGGCTATTATTTTCATTGCTGTGACTACTGATACCAATGGGGCTATTTATATTCTTTTTGCAATTAATACATTGAATATAAAGCTGTCTTGGTTTTTTTGTAGCGGTAATCTCTCCAACGCTGGTCGTAGATAGTTTGATTCTCAATACATCAAATTTGGCTCTCATTGTAAATAATTCCCATGAATTTAACATTGTTTTGTACGTCTGAATCCATTCGTCCACTCTCTTTTCTGTAAAATATCTTGGTGAACCAAAGATTGCAATCAAAGCAGCACTTTGGACATCACTCGTTTTATTTACATATGATTGCAACAGATCAATACCATTCGGTGTAATACCAGTCAAAATTAAACCCTCAAGTTCACCATTAGCAATTACTGTCGATGAAGTTCTTTCTAAAAATCGGGTAAGGTCAACGTCATTTAAAAATCTTAATGCAACACCTAACCTTTCACGTAATGAGATTGCAGGTTCATATAAAATATCCCACCAATCATTGTCGGCAATAAATGCAAAAATAACTCTCAGGTATGGATCATCTAGCTCGGATGACATTTTACGACATTGCTGCCTCCATGGATTGTTACCAGGTTCATCCTTATAAGCCATATAACCGGCTATGGCTGTTGCGATTAATCTTAGTCTTTCTTTCTTAGCAGAGCCTAAAATTTCTATAGCTTTTGGAACGTCTCCAAAGAATACCGCCCAAGCAGCAGCTTTTTCATAGTGACCATTTCTGATAATCAAATTGTACTTCTCTTCATAATCAGATGGTGAAAGATCCCAACCTGATATGATTAAACATAATCTTCTCTGTATATGTTTCGGCGAATCAGAAAATTTAGATATTGGGCTCTTGTGTCCTAAGCTAGCTTTATACTTCCGCCTTAGCTTTATTATTTTCTCCATTTCTCGATTTAATTGTTTATCTGACAATATTGCCTCTGCGCTGTATCTATTTTGATTTGAAATACCCATTAAACCATTCCATATACCAATAATACCCTCATAACCCAGATCTAGATCACCTGAAACCATAGTGCCATCATCTACAGATGCCTTAGCAATTGCAATCCATCGCCAAGTGTTTCTAATATATGCATTGTTTTGTAATGCTTTTGATTTATCTATCATCTCTACCGTACTCATGGGATCCAAACCGTACCCTAGCTTAGCTCTCATTTTCATAATGACACTAATATCTTTTTGCAACAATCGTTCAGGCTTCCAATAAAGCGCAAAATCATCACCTTCCTCTAAAAGGTTATGTGGGTCCTCGTCGGCATCATAGTTGGTTTCGACATCATCATTATTTTTAGATCGTAAACTATCATCCTCATTTCCGTTGTTGTTCCTATTGTTGGCATTGTCAATGAACCCATCATTGTCCGATAAGGATGAGTTTCCCTCAATTACAGATGGAGCGTAGTCATCCCCTAAGCCCAAGTCTTCAAACGATAAGTTTTTGGGTACTGTGCTGACATTTTGTAATTTTGATTTTTGATCCTCCTGAGCCACTCTGATTTCATCGATTTCTGGTAATTCACAATTTGAAAGCAACAAGGAATTATCATAATTGAAAACAGTCTTTGAATAACTTTGAGTTACAGGCATTCTATATACTGTACCAGAATGTCTCATGCAGATTAAACTTGTCCTGTGTTTATCCCTTGGTATATAATCAAATGTGGCAACCCTATCGAATGTAGTCGATATATCATGTACCGTGGAGACAAAAAGCTCTTCACTTTCCACGCCAGTTTTCTCATCGATATCATAGGAAGAGCCTAACCGCCATCTCTTAATCGTATCACCTCTATGTAGCGTTGAAAATTCACCATTTTGAATTGTAGACCAGCGAAAACATGAGTTCATATATTTTCTGGATGCTGCACCGGCGCCAACCAACTTTTCAAATGTTAATAAAGGACTTGCTACACTAAGGTCCCCTGGCATCAAATTTCCCAACAATTTCCTCCTATCCCAAATTGCTAACGTACCATCATCCCCATATGTACTGAACTGCCAATTATTAAATGGATTTAGCTTGATATCGTATGATAATCTTGTTGGATGCTGATAAACTGGATTTTTGACTCTAAGATCGATTTCTTTTAAGAATTTGGTACTTGATGCAATTAAAGAAATATCATTTAAAAATTTTAGGGACACGATAGATTCGTTAACACAATATTGGAATGTTAAATTTACGACTTCCTCTCCCATTTTCTGATAGTTCACATCCCACACCTGAAGTGAGGAATCCTGCTTATAGCGATCCAGACCCATTGCTACTAATCCTGAGTTGTTCATACCAATTGAGTTGACGCAACGACGATGTTTAGCACGCACTACAACATTTGTTTCATTTGTCAAAACGTCTATAATTTTGACAAAACCTTCCTTTTCACCAATACTAACCATACCTGGTATACCCTCTGAGTAATCTAAGCATGTTATATTAGAGAAGTTCTTCATCGTATGAAGTTTCACAATTGAATTGTCAGACTCATCATTTGGATCAACCTTGTAATGTGTGACTTCATCTCTTGTTGGATTGACGGATAGGTAGTCCAAGTGTTTATCATGAGACCATGTTCTTACCTTTTTTATAAGCCCCATAATAATCCAAAGTATATAATCTCTATTTAAAGTTCACTTAGTGTTTGCTATTTTATAATTATCGTGAGCATTATATAATATGCAATATTCACTAATATTATAAAACTTCGCGATTTTTTAAGACTCGCGCTCGAATTGTTTGATTATATTTATTGATATCTTGCAGTAATGATATAGATTCTATATTGAAAGGCTAAAGTTTGCCATGAGTCTATTTATTTACTTAAAATTATATACGGCTTATCTGTTACAAAAACTCGCAATGTAAACCTATGAATCAAACTCCAAAAGATAATCAGCAGGATTCGAGCCACTAATGCCCTCTCCACCGAACATCAATTTAGCATTATCTTCGGCCTCAATTATATTTCCAGAAAGGTATTGTTGTAAGTCGTCACTAATATCATTCTGTTGTTGGGGCTGTGCTCTGGTGTCTATGATTCGTTCCTGACCCTCCGGTATATGAATTTTACGAGCCGTTTTAATTCTTAACGTGGCGTCGGATGCAGTAGATGTAGATTTTGAAACTGATCCGGGTTTTAGATCAAGATTATTAAATTTCTCTTGTAGTTGTCCAATTTTGTAGTTTAATTGGTCCCTTTTCGTGTCTTGAGCATCCAAGACACGAAGTAAGAAATGAATATAATCTACCGTCTTATTCAGTATAATTCCTTTATTTGGTTTTATTTGTTTTCCTGCTGTATCAAAGCAGAGTAACGATGGTGGTACTAAATTGCCTAACTCTTTGATTTTTTGTTTTATTAATTCTCTTCTTCTCCTTTCTACAGCATTATGAAAATCTCTTTTACGTCTTAGTTTTTCTTCTGTTGAGAGATGTGACATTGTTTTGGGAACACTGGACGAAAGAGCCATTGTGTTTATATCTTGCGGGTTATTACTTAATGATTGGTTCCTTGATTTCGGTGTATTTGCGTAGTTATTTGATATGCTTGATTGTCTTAGTGAAGTTGATAAGTAATTCGTTGGTCGTAGTGATGATGACGGTGATCTGATATTATTTGTTAAGGAGTTTATTGCGTCGAGATTATTAGAATTGAATGAAAATGAAGATGGTGTACCAAAATTTGGAGTTAACATTTCAGAGTTTATAGAGGAACCTAAAGAGGAACCGAGTTCATCTGCATAATTAAACATAGCATCGTCAGCTCCATGTTGGAAAAGTAATTCTGGGGGTATATGTTCTGTGAATGATTGAGGTTCAGATAATGGTACGGCTTCTGTTCCATTGTTGGAATTATTAAAACTATCGAAATGGTGAGAATCCTCGTAGTTATGGTCATTATTTCTTATGTTATCGTCATTATTAACATGTGTACTACTAAACATATCGTCTAGGAACGAAGTTGTAGGTTCACAATCATCATAGTTGTTGTGTTTCTTGTTATTGTTATTGTTATATAAGGATGTGGAATGTCTGCTATTATTCATCAAAGATAGCTTTTCCTGCTGTTGAGCAGGTGTGTTACCAGGATATACAAACTCCTGTTGTTCGTATTGTTGATGGTGTGCATCATTAGAATTGTTATTTGAAAACTCATTTAAATAATCAATATTAGATTTGTTATTATTCATTAATTCTTCCAGAATTCGTTGGTTTTCATCAACGCTGGGGTTCATTTGTCTGACTGATATATTTATATTCAACAGCACAAAATACCTAAAGTAAGTAGTATAAAGCTAGTGTAATGGTTTGTATAATTAAACGTGGGTAAATGGAAAATAGTTGCCAATGGAAGATTACACAATTTATCGTCCGAGTCAAGCGTTATATGATAAATTTGAAAAATTGCTGTGCAATAAAATTAGTAGCAAAAATCTTGGGTAAGTATATGGTCAAACGTAAATCGTGGCTTATAGTTGACCTTGTTCATCGACTAATCCTCCATTACAATATATGGTCAATACTTATAAAATCGGTTTCTCAGTCATCTTTATTCGGAAATTAATGGGAGGGTTACGAGAAAATAACCATTCTCGTGGAAAGCGACTGTTGAGTTGAATTATTAAGAAGAATAAAGAAAGTTGATGTTAAAGGTGTTAAAAGAACAAGTACGAGGAAGTACATCTAGGAAAACGGTAAACACATGTCTGGTAACGACTCTCAAATTGATCAGCTTCGTGACTCCCTTAACAAATGGAACCAGAATCGTTCGCAACCAGCTGGTAATCAAGAGCCTTCTGCCTTCAGGAATTACTTCTCATCATGGTCAGACTCAATAAATAGTACAGCATCAGATATGTATCAACGTCTGCCACTCACTAATCAAGATATGGCGAATTCAGAACCTTCCTGGTTCAATTTATCTAGGGTCGAACGTCTCATTCTCTTTGTATGCTTCGTACTGGGTTCAGCTGCTTGTTTCACATTGTGTATATTTTTGTTCCCTGTACTAGCCATCAAACCTAGAAAATTTGCATTACTATGGACTATGGGTACTCTATTATTTGTACTTGCATTTGGTGTCCTTATGGGTCCTGTGGCATACATCAAACATTTAACTTCAAAAGATAGAGTACTCTTTACAGCATTCTTTTTTGGTACATGTTTAATGACCCTATATTTTGCTACAATAAAGAAAAGCACCATTGGAACAGTTTTTAGTGCTGTATTAGAACTTATAGCCGTGTTGTATTATGCAGTGTCATATTTCCCAATGGGTGCAACTGGGTTGAGAATGATTAGTAATGTCGGTATAAGCACCGCAAGAGGTGCATTACATATTTAAATTTTATAAGTCTATTTAAAGTTTATGTATTTATGTATACATATATTTGAGATATATGTCCTTTATTTGGAAACGTTAATAGCTTCTTCATAGTTTGGTGGTTCGCCTGATTCGTTGCTTGTCGTGTGACCAAGTGAGTAGTTTTTTTTAAATAACTCTTGTCCCATTGTTGATGGGGGAGGCCTTAATGAAGATTGTAATAACCCATCCAGATTACCAAATCGAGAATCCGCAGTTCCGTTGCCAGTGATATTTCCGCTTGTAGGGGAGCTGATACTGGCACTGGCAGATCCCATATCCTCTGTAAGTAAAGAATTATGGCGTTGTTGCTGTCTTGGTAAATCAGTAGGAAGGCCAGCAGAATCGCTAATCGATGTCGCACGAGACAAATTCAATTGTTGAATAGACATTACATCTGGATCATAAGATGCAAAAACATTTGGTGATCCAATAGGTGATCCAATCGGTGATGCTGGAACTGAAAAAATAGCTTCGTCGAAGGTTGGTGGAGGTTCTCTTACACCTACTAAATCAGGTATTCTTGCTTGAGTTACAGATGCAGTGGATGGTGAAGCTGAGTTGATAGCCATACTATAAGTTGGTAGTTCCATATTGTCACTGTTACATAGTTCAGAGACTAAGAAAATTGGTGTATCAATTAAAACCTCATAATGTCTCAATCTTGAGTTATCATCTGGATCTGGTTTGCTTATTCTTAGCATTATCTCTAACTTATGTCTAGAATGAATATTGCTGAAATGTAAGCTGTCCAAATATAGACCACGTTTCACTTTATTAATTCTTGTATGGTTATGTACCTCGATACCTGAGTTTGTTCTGAACCTAGTTTCATGAAATCTTTTATCCACAATTGGTCTCTTATCATGACTTATAATATCGTTGTGTTTATTGGATCCACTGTTACTTCCACCTCCGCTGTGTATAGGATTCAAATTTGTATGGGCCGAGATAAATCCAATTACACTACTACGATGACCATCTGCACCATCTGAATGACCATGGCCGTCAGTGCTAGCATTGTTTAATTCAGGATTAGGTTCATTTGTAAAGATATCAATACCATATGGTGGTATAACTTTTGCACGTTTTTTATCCAAGTCTTCATATTTAGGAAAATGTAAATTTGTTTCGATGGTAATAGGTTCAGTGATCCCAATAGCATCATGTTTTTTCTTATTGGCTTCTTCTATAGTTGTATAAGAGATTAGGTTATCCCCCGAGGAATTTTCAACGATTTCTTCCCTAAGAGCTCTTGAACCACGTTCTTTGGTCCTTATCTCTAAAAGAGATAAATTACGCTCTTTTTTTCTACGTGCTGAAAAATCTAAGTAATATGGATTATATGGATCTTTAGCAACTGGATCGATTTGATCATATTCAAATTCATAATCTTTACTTACAAACGTAATCTTCTCGTTAACGCTTACCCTAACTCTTTTAATACATATATTTTTCATAAGTGGTGCTAATTTAATTTTGAATGGGACGTCACTACCTAGGGAGACATATTTTTGACCAAATGATATTTCATAGGATAAGGACTCAGTCCAAACACGATTAATATAAATTGGTTTGTTTGCAGTGGATATTGAAATTGGAGGTGGTGTCCTTACTACTTTAATTGGGTATTCAGCAAAAAATTCATTTTGAAGTTTTTGTTCGATCTTTGAATTTTGATGTGGTAATATACTTAGTGAATTTTTGACTTTTTTGAAAAGGGAGTTACTTGTAAGTTTTTTATGGGATTGAGCCTTTTCAGACTCAGTATTTTTTAATGACGATGTTGACGGTATTGTTGATATAGATAATGACGAGTTTGATGATACCAAAGAGGAGTTAGATGCTGCGTTACCATAATTTGATGGTAATTGATTATCTGTTATTATTCTTGCACCGAATTTTAATTTATAATTAACTCTAGCTGATGGAAAATATATGGATTCAGGAATATGGTTAGAAAATAGAATTGGTAATATAAATACGTAAGTACCAGGTTTCATATTATTTGATTTTTTCATAGTCTCTACGGAATCTAGTTCTTGAAAAAACATTTCTTTTGTCTTTTTTTTATCTAGGTATATCCTTTCACTCAATGGTTTGTTTTTGAACAGTTTTAATTCCTGGTTATTTAAATTATTTTCAATGATTTGATGTTTTGAAGAGACGTTTGAAGGAATGAAGAGGTTAAAATTTTTGGAGTTTAGCACCCAATTCATTGAACCTGCGTTATAAAATTCTTCATTAAATGATTTTGTTGGTGGAACTCCATTATTCCAAAATACTTTTACCCTTGAACATAATTCCACAAGAAAATCGGAAAATGCAAGTTTTTTCTCTAAATTCATAATAATTGCAATATTATAAGGTACTCTTGAATTGTTATCATTATCCACTACCAAAGAATTTCTATTCTCGCTTGAGACAACGGATGGACGAGTAACGCTACTTCTTCTTGAATCGGAGGTAATAATTTCTTCTGGATGATGATTTGAATTTCCTTCTTCTAAACCAACGTATGCATTTAAATCATCTTCATCTTCTAAATCTTCGATATTATTTAAGATGTCTTCACTTTCGTCGTTTTCTCTGAGACCATTTAGACGAGCTAGATATTCATCGTCGTTAGATGACAAAGTTGGTAAAAAAATGTAGTCACCTGTTGTAGCCACAGAGACTTTATAGGAGTTTTGTTTATTGTTTATTAATAATCTTGTATTTACGAAACCTCTAGTTATGAGATAATCATTCATAAATTTTTTATTATCGAATTTTTTAGTCTTAATTTTGTTTTTTGTTAGCCTTGTAGTTGTTTCGTCATGGTTTTCAACTTCCTCATCTGATTCTAGAACTATATCACTTCTTGGTTTCAGCATTGGATTATTTGAATGAGCTATTGAGGTTGTACTATGTCGTCTAGTTTTTTTATTATAACTATTATTTGTTGGTGGAAGATGAGTATGGGTATCCGTACTTCTCCTATTCAGAGAGGCATTTTTTGCCGTAGGTTTATTTGAAGTTGAAGTTTGATTAGGACTGGAACTTAGAAAAGAGGATAATGCATTCTTTATTGAGGATCTACGTCTTGGTATATTATGCGATGGGTTTCTTTTGGTTGGTGAAGAATTTGAACTTGTGCTTGAACCAGAATTTATTGATCTGTTATCGTGATGATTTGATAAATCTGGATTTGAGAATGAATGCGCAGGCTGTGAGTATTTCATGAAGCCACTTTTTGGACTCATGAATGACATTACTGATATAATTTTTTTTTGCTTCGACTGTAATACTGATTTTTTTTTATATCATCTATGAGTCAAGTAACCCAAAAAGAAACTTGATTTTTTTTTTTTGATTAAATTGGTTTTAATATAAAGCAGGTATCAAGATATAGAATCCAATGATTAATGAATAAAGTTTTTTTCATGCAGTTTGACGTTTAATAGCAATGATTGAAATAATGTGAGTTACTTTATCGAATATGGTTGAAAAAAAAAAAAGGGAAGAGAAGGGATCGGAAATAAAAACGTAATTGCGCGTGAAATAAAAACGAAATTCCACAGTTAATTAATAAAGAGTGATTACAAGAGATGTAGCATTGTACCGATGGGTATGCATACCATGGTTTATTGATGTATTTGACATCGCATGGTTGAGTTACAATGTTGTCCCAGTGGTGAAGACGTGTATTCAAATATAGAGAGAAAGATCTTCACAAGTATTACAAAGATAAGTAAAATGTACGTATAGAAATAGTATTACTTCTATAGCTTGTTGAACAGTCATCACAAGTAATACTCTTGTGTGTTTTTGCCATTGTTGTGATGTTTTATAGTGGTGAAACTAATCACTTGCAACGACGTGCAATTTACTCAAATGTGTTTTTTTTTATTATAGTTAAGTTATCAGAATTGTATCTTTCAATTGTATTCAAACACTTCCCAAATATATAAAAAGTTGTATAAAAGACAGCGACATGCCATGGATAAGTACGTTGTTGTCTACTTATTTATCAAGTTATGCTCAGTTTTTTGTATTCACAATGAAAAGTGTTGTTATTTGTCTGGGCGGCTAAATAAACACATCCAGTTTTTTGACCCAGTTGACCTTACTACAACAAACTACAACGGTTTTTCCAATGCTACTTACTATTAACAAATAGATTTATGTATTTGCTGAAAAATTTAGACTTGGTCGGGCGGTTCCCATATTTCTCAATTCTCCAGAAATTAAGCGGATTTAGCTCAGTTGGGAGAGCGCCAGACTGAAGATTTAACTTCGGTCAAAACAAAGATATCTGGAGGTCCTGTGTTCGATCCACAGAATTCGCATTCTTTTTTTAGCCAATGCGATTTTTTGTTTTTTCTCGGCCAATCAAAACTGCAGTAAAATTTCACGGTTTAATTCAATTTATTCAAAGTAAATTAAATTTCTTTGTTTCGCCCCTTCAGGATTTTGGTATATTTATATATACCATTACTATTAACTTTCTCAATGGATCATATATCTTCTTTATACCCTTTCTTACACTATTTTTATTCTTACTACAATACTTATAGTACCAATTGATTCAGAGTCCCTAACACGAAACTTACTCCTATTCCTTTTTTTCTGCTCAAAGAATAATAGATAGTAATTATCCCTAATTCATAGAAAATTTCAAGTAATATTATTCATCCTGTAATTAGAATTCTGTTATCTCAAGAAAAAAATATTTTATTAAACTACTCAAAGAAGGACGGAGAAAATATATATTACAAAAGAAGACTCACACATCATTTCTTTTTTTCTTTTTTGTCTCTGAATTAACGAAAACTCTTATATATTCCCCTTTCTCATAATGTTAACTCGTGCTGTTGCTTTACGCTCTATTTCAAGATCCGCTTTGAAATCTCAAGTTGCAAAAACTGCTGTTACTTTCACTACAGCTAGATTAATTAGATCCAATCTAACTTCTTACAGATTTGCTTCTAATTCTGCTAAACCACAACCTACTGAAGTTTCTTCTATCCTAGAAGATAAAATTAAAGGTGTCTCTAATGAAGCTAATTTAAATGAAACTGGTAGAGTCCTTGCCGTCGGTGATGGTATCGCTAGAGTCTTTGGTTTAAATAATATTCAAGCTGAAGAATTAGTAGAATTTTCTTCCGGTGTTAAAGGTATGGCCTTAAATTTAGAAGCTAATCAAGTCGGTATCGTCTTATTCGGTTCCGATAGATTAGTTAAAGAAGGTGAAATTGTTAAAAGAACGGGTAAAATTGTTGATGTCCCAGTTGGTCCAGGTTTATTAGGTAGAGTTGTTGACGCTTTAGGTAATCCAATTGATGGTAAAGGTCCAATTAAAGCAGCTGGTCATTCAAGAGCTCAAGTTAAAGCTCCTGGTATTTTACCAAGAAGATCAGTTCATGAACCTGTTCAAACTGGTTTAAAAGCTGTCGATGCTTTAGTTCCAATCGGTAGAGGTCAAAGAGAACTTATTATCGGTGATCGTCAAACTGGTAAAACTGCCGTTGCTTTAGATACTATCTTAAATCAAAAAAGATGGAATGATGGTCAAGATGAAAAGAAAAAATTATATTGTGTTTACGTCGCAATTGGTCAAAAAAGATCAACTGTTGCTCAATTAGTTCAAACTTTAGAACAACATGACGCTTTAAAATATTCTATTATTGTTGCTGCCACTGCTTCAGAAGCTGCTCCATTACAATATTTAGCTCCTTTCACCGCTGCATCAATTGGTGAATGGTTTAGAGATAATGGTAAACATGCTTTAATTGTATATGATGATTTATCAAAACAAGCTGTCGCTTATCGTCAATTATCATTATTATTAAGACGTCCACCTGGTCGTGAAGCTTACCCTGGTGATGTTTTCTACTTACATTCAAGATTATTAGAAAGAGCCGCTAAAATGTCCGATAAAGAAGGTGGTGGTTCTTTAACTGCTTTACCTGTCATCGAAACTCAAGGTGGTGATGTCTCAGCTTATATTCCAACTAATGTCATCTCTATTACTGATGGTCAAATTTTCTTAGAAGCTGAATTATTCTATAAAGGTATTAGACCTGCTATTAATGTCGGTTTATCTGTTTCTCGTGTCGGTTCTGCCGCTCAAGTTAAAGCCTTAAAACAAGTCGCTGGTTCATTAAAACTTTTCTTAGCTCAATATAGAGAAGTCGCCGCTTTCGCACAATTCGGTTCAGATTTAGATGCTTCAACAAAACAAACTTTAGTTAGAGGTGAAAGATTAACTCAATTATTAAAACAACATCAATACTCTCCATTATCCGCCGAAGAACAAGTCCCATTGATTTTCGCTGGTGTTAATGGTTATTTAGATTCTATTGATTTATCAAGAATTGCTGAATTCGAATCTGCTTTCTTAGCTTACTTAAAATCTAACCACGAAAATATTCTAAATGATATTAGAGATAAAGGTGAATTAACAAAAGATTTGATGGCAACTTTGAAATCTGCTACTGAATCATTTGTTGCAACTTTTTAATTCTATTATCCCGTTTTTTTTTTAAAACTTTTTCTATACTAAACAAAAATAAAATAAAACATCTGATTTCAATTGCCATTCTGTAAGTTTCAAAGAAAAAATATGTATATATTTATATAAATAGAATGAATACTATAATTATAAATCTTAAAATCATAGTAAGAACAACGAAATTATCATGTAATATGCTGAAAAAAAAATGTCTATCTATCAATGTATAACTGCTTTTATATACTTAATTAATGCAACGGTTGTAATTTGTCAAGAGTCTCACCGTTACAGACTTTCTCAATTTCATCAGAGTCAAGAGTCTCATACTCCAAAAGACCCTGAGCCAGTCTATGCAATTCTTTATTCTTCTTTTTCAATAAAGCTCTACTTCTTCGTTCCGAGGCCTTTAATAATTTAATCACTTCTGTATCAGCGGCACCTCTAATTTCGCTCGACCATGTCTTCCAATCCTTTGCTAAATGCACCGGACCGACACCATTACCCATACCATATTCCGTAATCATAGCCCTAGCTGTATTTGTAGCATTGCTTAAATCTGAACCACATCCACTAGTTGTATTATCCTTACCAAATATGAGTTCCTCTGCTAATTTACCTCCCATACAGACGTCTAACGTAGCCATACACTCCTTCCTAGTGATATCAAATTTATCCATCTCTGGTAATTGGAAAGTTATGCCTAGTGCACCACCTCTTGGTAAAATTGTGGCTTTATATAGTGGAGTAGCTCCATTTGTATACTTGGCAATGATAGCATGACCAGCTTCATGGAATGCTGTAGATTTTTTCGTTTCATCAGTTAACACCATAGTCTTCTTTTCTGCTCCTAATAATATTTTATCCTTTGCCCATTCGAGATGGGACATATTAACAGAGCTTGCGTTTTGTTGACATGCGTACACTGCGGCTTGGTTGACCAAATTAGCTAGATCAGCACCTGAAAGACCAGGGGTACCTCTTGCAATTGGGGTGATATCAACATCTGAACCTAAAGTTATCTTATTCATGTGATGCTTGAGAATAGCAATTCTACCACGGACATCAGGCAATTCTACGTTAACTATCTTGTCAAAACGGCCTGGTCTTGTCAGAGCTTTATCTAAGGATTCTGGAAAATTTGTTGCTCCAATAATAATGACATTATTTGTTTGATTAAACCCATCTAGTTCAACTAATAGTTGATTCAAAGTTTGTCTTGAATTTGTTTGATCTGTTTTACCAGTACGTTTCCCACCGATTGCATCCAATTCATCAATGAATATAATTGCCGGAGCTCTATCACGAGCTTTCTTGAATAATTCTCTAATACGTTTGGCACCTACACCTACATACACTTCATCAAATTCAGATCCTGACATGAAGAAGAAATCAACACCAGCCTCACCTGCAGTAGCCCTAGCTAGCAAAGTTTTACCCGTTCCTGGCGGTCCAGAAAGTAAAACACCCTTCGGCAATTTACCACCTAATGCTTCATATTTAGTTGGATCTTTCAAAAAATCAACTATCTCTTCCAGTTCTGAGCGTGCCTCGTCGCAACCTTTAACATCATCGAAAGTTACGTTGGTCTGTGTGGAGTCTACTAACTTGTCAATAGTTGAGTCATTACCTTTCAGCATTGTGGTGTTTTCTGTTAGGTAGCTCATTACATTGGAGGTACCATATGTCAAAAGACCAATAATTGCGAACCATTTTATCCACTTGGTTATAATTGTAAATTTGGTTTCAGATATGATGACATGTAATGGTTGGCTAGAAATTCCAAATTTTGCCGTGTTGAAAGGTTGAAGGTAATTTGGATTGTTTAGTGATCTACTATAAGCAACTTTCCTTGATTGAGCACTAGCCAACCTATTTAATGCCTCGTTATATATACTTGTACATTCTTTCGAAGATGCTATGCCAGGAGTTTCATATCTGGAGACTATATCTTGAGGAACATTGAATTTAAGCAAAGAACTGTAAAACTCTAATTGATAGACAGGGTTTGTAATATGTTCATTGGCTAAGCGTTCTTTCTTAGCAAGAATTGTTGCTTGCGTTGAGGTTAGCTCTGTCTCAGTTTTTGTAATGTTGTGCGTCTTTATGGCAGTATTTTGGAACATTGAAGGTAAAATCCTGTCAATCGTAAACTTCCTAGGTATAAGCTTCACCTCCGTATTATTTGAGATGGGATGAACCCAACGAGTTGCAACATATCTTGCAATGGGTATGTAATGCCTGGAGGTAAAAATGCTCGCTTTGGAGTTTGTCAGCACTCCCAGCCTTATTATAGTCTTATACATGTGCAAGCTCGATACAATCCCCTCTACAGCTTCACGAACAACTTTGTTCTCCAGAAAGTTGGTTTCTGTTTTATACCATCTGACATCTCTCAGTTATCATACATTTTACAGTTCGCTAATAACACCGACTCGGTAAATTACAGTTTATTCCGTTCTCAACCAGAAGAAGAGGAAAGTAAGCTATAAAACTACTCCTATATCCTTCCTATTATATTATATCTCATCTAACAGCTCTACCACGAGCCTTGCGTTACAAGCTACCTTTAACTTCTTAACGAGGAAACTTTTTCAGTAATTTATCAATGTATCGGAGTTTGCGTTGATCACCAAACGAATAATGACTCTGTTCCCTTCACGAGATATGATCGAAGAATCCCTCAGAGAATACTTGCCAATAATATATATATATATATATATATACGAATCTAGCCACCTTCCGTATACGACTAAATTAATACTTCACCTATAACAAATAAATAGGTGAATATATTTGTGTATATTGAAGTTAATTCGAATTTCACCATAGAAAATACACCAAGATATTAAATTAAAATGAGCGACTCCGAAGATATAGAGTCTGTTGCTGTTATTGGCGCAGGTTTAGTAGGTTGTTTGACCTCTATTGCTCTTGCCAAGAGGGGTTATAAAGTGACTCTTTTGGAGTACAGAGATGACCCAAGGCTTAAGTCAACTACAGATAGAAATTTGAAATCCATCAACCTAGCCATCTCTTCCAGAGGCATAACGTCTCTTGAGTACATCGACCAACAGATTGCAGATCGCGTATTGCGTGATATGGTTCCGATGAAGGGCAGAATGGTTCACGATTTGAATGGGGATCAGGAATCTATGGCATATGGTCTATATGGTGAATCTATCAATTCGATCACTAGATCGACATTGAATAATAGTCTGTTAGATGAATTGCAAAAACTTAACCCAGAAGGTGACAGAGTTCAGATTTTTTTCAATCACAAATTGGTTAAAATAGATTTTACAGACGATTTACAAACATGTTGGTTTTCAACAACCGATAACGATATGAAACCTTTGCAATTTGACTTTGTTGTAGGTACAGATGGATGTTTTTCAACTACAAGAACTCAATTACAACGTAACTTGAGAATGGATTATAAACAAGAGTATATGGAGTGTTGTTATATCGAATTATTTATGCCTCCAACGAAACAATATAATTCTACGTACCATGGTAACTTTGCTATCTCTCCAGAGCACCTTCACATTTGGCCTCGTGATAACTATATGTTAATTGCTCTACCAAACGCAGACGGTTCATTTACCTCAACATTTTTTGGTCCTTGGGACTTAGTCCAGTCATTAGTACAAGTCGATGACGAAGATGATGATGAGGTTACAAGAGAAGAAAAGGTGAGAGAATTCCTTCTTTTCAACTTTCCTGATGCAATGGATATTATGGGTCTTGAAAATACTGTTACTAGTTTTATCAATAATCCAAAGGAACCATTAATGTCCGTACAATGCCGCCCATATAATCTCTCCAATGGTAATGCTATAATTATAGGTGACGCTGCACATTCGATGGTTCCATTTTATGGTCAAGGTATGAATTGCGGTTTTGAAGATGTCAAAGTTCTTATGCAATTATTAGATAGCAACGATGGTAACCGTGAAGAAGCCTTCAATGAATATACACAAAAAAGACATGATGATCTGATTGCTATCAACAACCTGGCTAGAAGAAATTATAGAGAGATGTCGCATGATGTTAATTCCATCAGATTTGCTGCCAGAAAAAAGGTTGATCATTTATTGTGTAAGCTATTCGGTGATCGTTGGTTACCCTTGTATACAATGATTTCATTTAGGGCAGATATCCCATACTCTGAAGCAGTGAGAAGGTCTGAAAAACAGACTTGTATATTGAAGGGTATTGAGATTACCCTTTTAATAGGTGGATTAGCCTTAGGTTATGAGGTATACAATTATTTCTTTTAGTGTCTATGTAAATATATATGTTTTGGTTTTTCAGTGATTATGTTTCCTGTATTGGTAAGGCTCGATGATTTATTAATTAAATTTCTCGATGCGTTAAGTAGTAAACAAAACAAATTAATACAACAAACAAAAGATTATATAGTAAAAGGATAAAACAAACTAAACGCAAAGAATAGACAAACATTTATATAAGATACCCAATAGTGAAAATGGCAACACATATACGATACGATAATAATGATGAGGAAGACGAAAATGGCCTTTTTACAAATCGATCTACAATGATGGCAAATTTTGAAGAATGGATCAAGATGGCTACTGATAACAAAATCAATTCCAGAAATAGTTGGAATTTTGCATTGATCGACTACTTTTATGATTTAAATGTTCTTAGGGATTCAGAAAATAATATTAACTTTCAAAAAGCATCTGCAACTTTAGACGGTTGTGTCAAAATTTATTCCTCAAGAGTGGATTCGGTCTCTAATGAAACTGGGAAGTTACTGAGTGGGTTGGCTCAAAGGAAGGATCAGTATAAAGACAAAACTGACTCCACAAATGGTGATGGGGAGGATGGTACTGGCAATGAGCGAAATAACGAACAGAATTCAAATGGCGATAAAAACTCAAATAATGATCAGAATGATAGTATAGAGATTGATCCTTTAACAGGCCTTCCCATTGCTAATGAAGCAGATGTTGATCATGCAAGAAGAAGAGTTTACAATAGAGTCTTGGAGACAACTTTGGTGGAATTTGACACCATTAAAATGAAAGAACTAGATCAAGAATTAAGCATCGATCCATTGTTTAAAAAAGCATTAGTGGATTTTGACGAGGGGGGCGCCAGAAGTTTATTATTAAACACATTAAACGTTGATAATTCCTGTAGAGTCATATTCGATGCTGCGATCAAAGATAGCAAAACCGAACAAGACAATGAAGTCGGAAATGAAAAAGAAGATGCCATCGAGGAAAGTTCAATACAAGATAGTAGGGATGTGTCAAATATATCAAAAGATAGCTTAAATGGATCCATGATTGAAGAAGAAGACACAAAGAACACAACATTTATTGTCGAAGATGAAATATTAACTCTTGGTATGGATTTTGTTAAGTTTGATAAAATTGCACAATGCGAAATATCGCACTCTATACAGCAACTTCGAAACGTTGTTGAGGACATCAATAAAGCAAAATCTTTTATAGAGAATGTCAATAGTAAATTTGATAACTTTTTGACTGAGGAAGAATTACAAGAAGCTATACCTGATACTAATGGGTTTGACGAAGATATGGATCAAATTAATTACTCAATGCAACATTCTTCAAATGACATAAATAATAATGCTAATGAAGTTGATTCAAATAATGTTGATGGTATGGATATGGATGGTTTATATGAAGATGCCAGTGATGATGATAATGAAAACGAAAATAATGGCAATAATGATGTTATGGATAGTATTTTTGAAAAGGATCTAATGGCATATTTTGATGATAATTTGAATAAAAACTGGCGTGGTAGAGAACATTGGAAAGTCAAAAACTTTAAAAAGATAAATTTACCAACGACAAGTGAGCAACAAGAAGGAAGTAAGAATACTAACAGTAGCAATAACGAAAAGGAGAACAGTGAAAATATTGAAATTGAAGATAACACAACAACCACTGTTACTAATAAAAAAAAGAAGAAAACATTTGAAATTGACTTCTTTAATATAGATGATAATTTAGAAGAAACCATTTTTGCTGCATCCAAAAAGAAAGGTAGTATCGAAATGTTACAAAGACTAAGGGTCAATGAAGCACATTTTCTGTTACCTGATGATTTCCATTTCTCTACCGATAAGATCACCAAGTTATTTATAAAGCCAGGACAAAAGCTAAGCTTATTTAATCATGGCAAAAAACGTAACAATAGTAACCATTCTTTTGATAGACGTAATTTCACAAACATAAGCAACTATAGCAATGCCAAAGATAATGCTGATAATATGAATGAGCCTACAATTGCAGACCAAGAATTTTGGGCTGAGAACTATAAAAGAAAAGAGCAGGAAGAGCAGGATGCAGAGAATGAGTCCAAACAGGCAAACTTAACCGGTGAAATTAGAGGTGCAGAAGTTGAAAATCCATTTGAGGATTACATTGGTGGGGTTGATTTTAACCAAGCGTTTGATGATGCCGAATTAAATGATGACGATCACCCAGCTAATGAGGACATTAATGACAGTACTTCGGTAATTAAGAAAGATGAGGATATTAACAGTGTAATTCCATTAAAGGTATCATATTCACGAGTCTCAAAGAAAGTGGATGTCAGGAAGCTGAAGAATAATGTATGGAAGTCAATCAAGACATTAGTTGAAGAAAGCAAGGCAAAGGGGAATAACATAGAAAAGGATTCTGATGACAAAGAGGTATCTGATAAAGAGACAACCCAGCCGGACGAGATAAATGAGACGGAGACAAAAGGAAATGAAACGATTAATTTAGCTTTCACAGACATCAGTCAAGAAATCATGAAGGCATACCCAAAGGAGACCATGAAAGATATATCGACAAGTTTCTGTTTTATCTGTCTTTTGCACTTAGCCAATGAACATGGGCTCAAGATCAGCAATTGTGATAACTATGAGGACTTAAAAGTTGAATATAATGTGAATGAGATAACGCAAGCTACAACATAATAGTTTATATATATATGTTTATTGTTTTATAAGTATAAATGTAAAACGAAACTACGGCTGATAACTTTCAAACACGTACGGACTTTTTCACAATAAAAATTTATATAAGGGAATTGAACAATGAAACTTTCAGTCACATAAATAAAAGTCAAAGAAAGATAAAAACAAACGCAATGTCCCGTCTTCCGTTATTCAAAGCAGCTAATAGGTTTATCTTACTCCCTACTCTCGGATTCACTCTTGGGCTAACGACATTTATGAAGGGCTGGCCGGATGAATCTGATTCACTATCATTAGAAGACACAGTTAAAGGGTCAAAGCAACCTCTGGTATTGCAACGGTCAGATATACTTGATAAAATATCTCGGATGCCATTATATAGGAAGTTATTAAACAATACGGAAGTCAATCACTCAACGCAGAGTCAAGGCGTTCCTGTTGGCCATCGTGCATATCACGTTGGACAAGGTTTGCTATTTGGGCCAAACAAGCTAGAAATAGACCCATTGATTTTTCGTAATGAACAAGAGGGTACATTACTTGTGTTTTACCATTTAGGTAAGGGATTAGGCAATGAAAATAAAAAGATACACAAGGGTGTATTATCATTGTTATTGGATGAAGGGCTATGTTACTGTGGATTCCCATTGTTGCCTAGCAAACGTGGTGTTACCGCTAGATTGAACTTGGAATTTGTCAAGGATATTCCTGAAGATACTACAGTGCTACTTAGGGCTAAAGTGACCGAAATCAAAGGACGTAAATGCATTATTGATGGCACATTGGAATCTGCCCCAAAGAAAAGCATAATGGAGTTTATCACAGGCAAGGAAGCAACTAAAGGAATAATATACGCTAAAGGACATTGTATACTTGTTGAGCCTAAATGGTTCAAATACCTGTCATGGTTAAACATATTTTGATATTTCTGCACAGCCGTACCTTGAATTTTTTTTTTTTAAATGACAGAAAGTATATAAGGGGACAGACTAAGATAATGGCAATATTAACAGCTGAAACAAATGTATAACGGTAAAAAGTTAGTTCTATAGAGGTAAGTAACGATGCATGAACACGATATATTTGCTAGCAGTGATGATATTCATCGGATCTTTGAAGAATTAAAGGATGAGGACGATTATAATGGATTTTGTTTTGACTGCGGAAATGAAAATGGTACATGGACGTCTGTACCATTTGGTATAAATTTATGTGTTGAATGCAGTTGTAAGCATAGGCTGTTGGATGTTGGTATAAGTTTTGTTAAATCAAGTTTGTTGGATCAGTGGACATTAAATAATTTAAGAAGGTTTAAGATGGGTGGTAATGTGCATGCAAGAGAATATTTTATTAAGTACGGGAGAGCTGACTTGTTAGAGTATAATACTGATTTACATTTAAAATATGGTGGTGATATTGGTAGACGTTACAAGAGGCGGTTAGATAAATTGGTAGAAAAGGATATTGACCAGTACCCTGGACGGTTAGTACTTACACACGGTGAAGTAAACGTTGATTCAACTGAATCGATCAGTAGTGCAGTAAATTCGAATACTGATCAGGAGGACAACAAAGAGGCTATTGGTGATGATTTCTTTAATAAATGGATAGGTAAAACAAGGAAAACGACGGACAAGGGCAAAGAGGGGTATGAATCAACATTACTGTCGCCATTAAGACATGAGATTCTATCAAGTAAAGGTAAAGAATCACGAAAAAAAAGTGCTGCCTACAATTACAGCATTTCTAAGGAAGAGAGACATTCATCCGTTGACCCAACGACACCTCGTGTGACCGATGGATTTGCTAGTTTTAGTAACGAAAGAGATAAAGATATTCAAATGTTAAAGGACTCAGTATCCTCACAGGCAACAAAGCTGAGTCAGTATATAAAAGATTATTTAAAGAAATAAAAAATGTATGCGATTTGACTTTAAAAATCCCCGTATATATGTAATTTTTATATTATAACACTATTCCAACCGTCTTCTTTTCAAATCATCTTGAACATCGCTATTTGGAGTTGCCATCGAACTTCCATTACTCTTATTCTTCCTCTTCTTTGAAGATCTCTCTGTTCCATCCAAATCAAAAGCTAGATCATCAATTTGGAATCCATTTTGCTGATTTTGAAATTCACTAGGATAACTCCTTTCAAATTGTGATAGAACGTTGTGACATAAATCCCAATCCATATTGGGCTGCTGAAATAAAGAAGCATCCCTATTAACCATAGCAGTATGCCACTGCTCCTGAGACATTTCTGCTGTTCTGTGAATTTGATTCAACATATCCGGATTATTTTGAAATAGTATATGAGCGATCTCCCCACCTTTCCCATTCTCCCTTGTCGGTATGGTAGTAAACTTGCCCGAGACGTCCGATATCTGGTTCTTATAAGATTTCCGTAGCTTCACAGCTTTAGTGCCATCCTGATTTGTTCTTGCCACCTGATTAGAGAGATTCGTAAGTCCATATACCGATATCAGATCGCCTAGCGGATTTGGTTGTTGAGGCTGATACGTTTCTTCCGGATCGATGTAATAATAATATGATGGTACAGTCTGCTCTGTCATGGTTGAAGGTTTCTTGTCTAAATGTGCAGATCTTTCTCTCTATTCCGTATCTTACAGTTGCCTTTACAGATCTAATAAAATTGTTCAGAAATCTCTTATTAAACTCGTTCTTCTCCACTTCTCAACATCCCAAAACCAACAAAAGAGATTTGACTGTCTAAACCCAAACATTCAAGACTATACATACAAATTTTTAAATTTTCGGAATTTTCAAACTGAAAAATTATTTTCGCGCGGAAAATGAAAAAAAGAGACGCAAAATCTGTTTTAAGAAATTCGATGTGGGTTTGTATATATTATTCATTACAGTTGTAGAGTTTGAATACAATTTGCAATCCAGATCATCGTGATAATTAAGGTATGTGATAGACCCCCTACAGTGTGTGCAATGTGGTATAGACTTATGACAGTACGCGTTTTCACCCACTGAAATATTTTTTAAAGATGAACGATTTTCAAAATACTAACATGTTATTTTTGTTTTGTTTTGTGTATTTATATTGATATTATTGTACAATATCGATTGATTACCTAGTGGAGCATAATTTTTTGACAGAATGGCTGCCTCTCTACCACACCCAAAGATTGTTAAGAAACATACCAAGAAATTCAAGCGTCATCACTCTGACCGTTACCACAGAGTTTCTGAAAACTGGAGAAAACAAAAGGGTATTGACTCTGTTGTTAGAAGAAGATTCAGAGGTAACATTTCTGAACCAACCATCGGTTACGGTTCTAACAAGAAGACCAAGTTCTTATCTCCATCCGGTCACAAGATTTTCTTAGTCGCTAACATCAAAGATTTAGAAACTTTAATGATGCACACTAAGACTTATGCTGCTGAAATTGCTCACAACGTCTCCGCTAAGAACAGAGTCGGTATCTTAGCTAGAGCCAAGGCTTTAGGTGTTAAAGTCACCAATCCAAAGGGTCGTTTAGCTTTAGAAGCTTAAGCTTACTCGAAGAATTTAAGATATATATATTTTAATGTAATTTAATTTTCATTCACACAACTCTATTTCATATTTTTGTATCATTTCTCTGTCTTTGATAAAATATTCATATATACACACATTTCATATATGGTACGTACTTATGTATATACGCGGTTAATAATATAACCATCCTAATAAAATGATTACAATAGCGATTAATAATAAAGTGGTTGTATTGGAGTTAGTAGAAGTTACAGAATCAGTTGCTAATGGGACATCATAATCTACTAAAGGTTTAGAATCACTTGGTTGCGTCTGTTTTTGAGTTTGTGCCTTTGTTCTAGCTTCTGCTTGTGATTGTGCCACTCTTTGTTTCAAAACATTTGTTTCGGTAACTGGTTTGATCTCTTCAACTATATCCTTTGAGGTCTCAATTGGTTCGTTTCTCATGCCATGCGGAGGTTGTTCAACAGCTTTAGTCACTGGGGCAGTAACCGGTGGAGCTGTAATCGTATTAGTTTCAGTAGTATTGCCATAGACGTATTTAACCTTAATTTTTTTGGATACTAACTGATTTTTAAATTCAGCTTCCAATTGTGACCAGACATCCGGAACAGTTTGTCCTTCTAAATCATATGGAGAAGGCAAGGCTAATACCAAAAATTTATCCTTACATTTTGTCCCCTCAGCAGGCTCATCTGCTAACCCTAAAAATATAATCTCGATATCGACAGTTTCACCAGGTTGTACTGTAGCAGCGGTTGGCCTCACACAGTATACCTTTGGTGCCGTAGTCTTCACCTTGAAGGCAACCACTTGATCTGAATTGTTCGTTAAAGTGATGCGATCAGTGGATTCAACAGTAAATGGTGGACTATACTCCAATAAATCGGGTTTAATTTCAACTTCTGACATAATCTCAATGATAATACAGTATAATTAATGGATCCTAATACAGATATCACCTCTTTTTGAAATGTTTCCTCTCCTGTCAAGTGGTTTGTTGATTGATCGATTTATTTAAACCTTTAAAATATTTCTTTGAAGACGAATATGTCGCTGGCGACGAGGGGATAGATAACCTCACGTGATGGCAGGGAGAATACTATTGATATTCAGAAGTAAATAGGACAGTAAAGTAACTGTTATCGGATTTTGAATGCATTTATTAAACAATAGAAGTACTGTTTGTCAGACTTGTTTAAGGTTTTTTGCTCGGTTTGGTTCCTGTTTGAATCAATGTTTTGTCCTTGACGGTGCTGAAGGAAACAATCGCAATACCCTGAAACCATTGTTTTGATTTAAGAGAATAATAACAAACAATAACAACAAAACACAAGAAACAAGAGCTCGAAGAAAAAACAGCAACGAAGTGTGATTAATTCAGACAGTTAGATAATATTGAGAGTGTTGGAAAAGTCTTTTATTTTTTTTTTTTAACTAAAATTTAAACTATCTTTATATATATAGCCATAGCATCCCTTGCACAAACAAAAATATGCCATCTACCGTGCGTTCAGGTGTTATTACTCTGTTACATACTGCATGTGGTGCAGGTATCCTTGCCATGCCGTATGCATTCAGACCGTTTGGACTTATATTTGGTTTCCTAATGATTACAGTTTGTGGTGCATGTTCATTAATGGGTTTATTACTGCAGGCACATGTGACTAAATATGTTAAAGATAAGAATGCCTCTTTTTTTGCATTATCACAACTCATCAATCCAAACTTAAGTGTCATATTTGATCTAGCCATAGCTATTAAATGCTTCGGTGTTGGTGTATCTTATATGATTGTTGTCGGTGATTTAATGCCCCAGATTGCTAACGTGTTTACTGATAATTCGTTACTTTTGAATAGAAATTTTAACATAACTTTAATCATGGTATTCATTGTATCACCATTATGTTTTATGAAGAAACTAAATTCATTAAGACACGCATCAATGATAGCAATATCTGCTGTAGCATACCTCTGTGTCTTAGTCGTTGTACATTTCGTACTTCAAACTGATGAAATTCGTGATTTGAAAGGTAATATATCTTATGGTCTCCCTAAAAATGAACCTTCTCCTTTAACAACTTTACCTATTTTTATATTTGCCTATACTTGTCACCATAATATGTTTTCTGTTATCAACGAACAAATGGACACCTCTTTCAAGAATGTTAAAATGATTGCTTTTATCGCAATGCTATTTGCTTACCTTTTGTATATCCTTATTGGATTTTCTGGTTACTTGACATTTGGTGATAACATTGTTGGTAACATCATCACACTGTATCCTATATCTACCTCTACAACAATTGGTAGAATTGCAATTGTCTTGTTAGTCATGTTGGCATTCCCTTTACAATGTCATCCAGCAAGAGCCTCGATTCATCACGTCTTACATTACATTGAGCAACAACAAGAACGTTATTCTAAAGTATCTAATGATACTGAATCCGATGAAAATAACAATTTGAATACAATGACAACTACTGGCCCAAGTCAAGACGAGGAGTCAACTTTATTAGCTGATGATTTATTGATCGAGGAAGAATCAGAACAGCAACCACAAGTGGTTCCTCTCAAAGGCAAAAGATTTGTCATTATTACAACTTGCATTCTGATCCTTTCCTATATTTTGTCCATTTCCGTATCCTCATTGGCTCGAGTGTTAGCCATTGTGGGTGCTACTGGTTCAACATCTATCTCGTTCATTCTACCTGGTATTTTTGGTTATAAACTAATTGGATCGGAATATAGTCAACGAGACCAACTGTCAAAAGTTGAAAACATATTTAAATATTCAGGACTCGGTTTAATTATTTGGGGTGTCTTTGTAATGATAGCTTCTTTAAGCGCTACTTTACTTCTTGGTGTTGGACATTGAAATGACACTATAATATTTTCTACAGGTCAACAATACTGCTATCAAAAATTAATTTAAATATTCTTTAGACTATATAGGTATAAAAAATATAATATATTTATATCCTTAATAAAACGGTGACCAACCCATATAAATTACTGACAGATTTTCCGGGGAAGTGGCTTGCTGAAATAACTCTTGTACTTTTGCCTCAACACTTAATCTACTGCCACTTAATTTTTCTTCGACACCATTTAATGCTCTATAAGATTCTTCATTATCATTGTCATTTTGACCATTAGATGTTTCATTCACAGAAACACTTGGAAATAAATCACTATCTTCTTCTAATAAATGCTTGTGTTTAGTAACAGGTGACATAACCCATGAGTAAAGTGGATCCCACTTAAGAATATTCAACACACACATGACTTTTTCAGAGTCCTTTCTTAGTACAGAATAAACACGCTCACAGTTTCTTCTGAACAACCCATCTACTCCGGTAACACCAAATCCATCAATAATATCTCTAGTTAATCGAAATGGGACCAATTCAGGTATTGCTAACAGTCTACCCTGATCAAAGGCAATACCCAAATCGATATGTATTGGCTCACCAGTAGAGAAATCAAGCAAAATATTGCTTAAGTGTCTGTCACCTAAACCTAACATATATCCAACAATAGATGTTGCTGCAACTCCCTTAGTGTACTTCTTCTTAGCTTCAAACCAATCATTTGAGTTGGGGAAAGAATCAAAAAAGAAATTCCTTAGTTGTGGTTTGACTTCATTGGTAATCTTGAGGTATGTCTCTAATCTCTCTTGATTGGGCTTTGTCTGTACTGCTTTCATCATCTTTCTTGCTTGGTCAAATTTAATTGGATCGTTTTTATGTAACACAGATAATATTTGATGCAAAGACGTAGAATTTGGTACAAATTCAATTATACCAGCTTTAGGTCCCAAAGGAATGACTTTATACGTCCTTATCCCCAAATCATGTTTGCGCAACTCTTTATTGCCCTTTAAAATATTGTTAACTTGTGTAAATACCTGTTCCATAATTGCATCTTGTCTCAAATCATCGTTACTACCTTTCATAAGGACTTTGTGAACAGAGCCGTCAATTAATGTAAACGTAACAATTTTTGGTAGCGATATGCCCGTAGTGGTAATATCTACAGTTTCTTTCACAAATGTAATATATGGACGCGACTTTCGGCCATCACTCGAGCTTTTAATGTTAACATAACTTGTTGGTAATGGAATTCTCAGATTCGATAAATCATGTAGCCAGTATCTTCCAATTTTCAAATTTTGTAATTCTAGTCGTTTGGTAGCAGTCTTTGTGCCAAGTTTTACGTTCGCAAGTTCAACAGATTCTTCACAAAATTCTTGAATTGGTAGAACATATGTCTTATAATAACTACCTTTATCATATGTCTTAAGATCTTCAAGGAGCTCCTCAACAGCAGCCACCTTTTGCAAAATGGAACCGCTGGTACCAGCAGAAAACTTTTTATAAAGTAAAATACTCATTACGGAGTACAGAGAGTCATAAGGAAGCTTATACAATAATCGTTTCATTGTTAGTTTCAGTGGTTTTTGAAACTCACTGTTTTCCGGTGAAAGTTTTGAAGCAATTTGATTTACCCAAGGTAAGAATTTCCAACTCGGAATAGCACTAATTTCTTTTTGTAATAGCTTGTTAATATTATCATGTTTATCATACTCAAACCATAATCCGCAAAACTTGTCCATTGTATCATCATCAAATTTAGTACTAAATATCAAAACATTGATATAGAAATGCAATGAGTGCCAAATAAAGAGTTCTCTTTGGGTGACTAAATTATCCAGCGTATCTTGATCCCTGTCCAGCTGTAGTTGAACTTTATCAAAATGTTTTTTAGCATCTTTACGTTCATTTTGTGGGAGATTTGAATTCCGATATATCATTTGTAAATTTTGGAGGTTTTTCTTGTCAGATTCACATCTATTTCTTCTCTCGTCAATTTCACCACTCTCTTGTAATCGACGCACTTGTTTATTGAGAAAATTACCGTATGTATAAAAAGTCGAAGCTCTTAATTCATGATCTTTAACGGAGATATCAGAATTGTCTATGTATTTCTCATAAATGGTAACACCAGATTCAAGTCTAGATTCTGAATTCCATTTAACAAGGTTTGATTTTACCTCATCGATAGAAACATTTAAGTACCGGTCATAATAATGATACATTGAGTTTTCAAAACTTCCTTCATCAGATTTGTCTTCATTTAATAGATCATGCATCATAATGATCGGTGTTTTTATATCATTTGATTCCCATAATGAACTGGCAGATAAGAAAGTTACTGAACGTTGAATTAAGTTTTTGAACAGTTTAGAATTCTCAATGCTATCAAGGGACTCCAAAATATTATTCATTAAGAATGAGTTTCTCAAGGCATCTTGTGAGGCCCCATTTTCCAATGCAAACATAATGCAATCTTTTAGTTTTGTCGTTGCACAGAGGTGAAGGAAACCAGCATCAAAATTCCCTTTAATTCTATGATTTCTTGAGATCACGATAGGTAACAAGTATCTACTTTGAAGAATCGTTTGATAATTGTCATAAGGTACATAATTTAATTTATCACGAGCAGAATTTGCTGTTAAATCCATTATATTATAAAGAAGGGTTGGTGTCGAGTCAATAGATTCGGAAAACTGTTTCAAGACAGTGACTTCGGCTACAGTCGTCATCCATTCTTCCTGTGATTTAAAATGCTTTCTAGAATTGATTATATGTATCAAAGACTGATCAAAACATTCCGTTTCAGATACTGTTTCATACCCAACTTTCTTTAAAGCATAATATAAACCTTTTTCTTGTGTGTCTATTCTTTCTGGTAGAGGAAGTTCCCAATGATTCAAATTCATTGCCCATTTGTACGAGCCATTGTTGATCTGGTTACTATTATCTGTGTCTAATACATGAGCCAGGCCATAAAAGCCATTCTTTTCTGTAGTGCTCTTCAATAAGGCAAGTTTTGATGATTCAAAATGTTTAAAGCTTGAGTCCAATTGTGCGTTACAAAACTTAAAACGTTTCCACAGATTGGGCTCTATTTGGTTTATTGACGTAAACGCCTCTGTCAAAGTGTGTGGAGCTGGTAAGCCAGATAAGAGGTCGACATCATCTATCGATTCATAGATCTGACGCAAGAGTTCAATATCAGGCCCAGAACCATCCATAGTAACTTCTTCATATAATAGATATCCCAATAACAGGTGATTAGTTTTTGTGATAATGCGACAAATTGTCCGAAGATCTAGTTCCATATAAATGTTAGTACAATGTCTATCGCCAAGTCTATGACCAAAACGGACTATAGTTAGTATGTTCATTAGAACGTCTAGCTTTTTTTCGAAATCATTAGACACTGAAAGTTCTTCGATTCTAGAAAACAACGTTACCGTCCAACGAATGATGGACTTTGGGTCATAATGCAGTAACAGGCTAAATAGACAAGAGAAGATACTCTCAGAAAAAATCATAGACTTTTTGCAGAGCAAGTAAAATACGTTCAAGTGACTAATATTAAATGAAAGCCCCATTAATAACCCTGAAATAAATGCAACATGCCATTCTCGATAACTTATATTTGTTAATGAATAATGACTTTCAATAAACTCCTCCATATTCTTTATTGGTTTCCAGTCATGAAAAATTGAGCCAAATGCATCTTCATCAATATTGGCCTCGTGGCATCTGTAACGGTCAAAAAATTGGCTTGAAATAACTAAGTCAGAGTTTTCATCCCTCTTATATTCTTTAACCAAATAACAGAGAAGAAATTCCGATAATAAACGTATTTCAGTGGTTTCGTGTCTAACCTGAGTATTCAAAAAGTAATAAAACTTGTCATAAAATGCTTCTAAGACATTCCTTTTCTGAAATACACTCTGGTAATCATCAATACAAGAAGAACGGTTTTTCTTTGAGACATTTTTTAAGTCATTTTTCAAGTAATGCTGCAATATAATATGTGCTTTCCAAATTTGATAATTCTTGGAAATGAAATTATCATGTACGTTATATTTCAAAAGGTTTTGTATGTTTTCCAAAGTGGGCTTCAAAGTAGTGAAGATAAGATCAGGGCTTTCCATATTATCAAATAGTATAGATAACAATGACAAAGTGTTATCAGAACAATTTCTTTCTGTCAGTAATTCAGTTTCTTCGTATATGTTCGAATCAACCTTTATTTGATTTAAATAATTCACACAATGGCTCCAAATATTCAAAGAGAAAACGATAGGCCATTCTTTAGTCAAAGATAATGCCTTTCTCAAATTTTCATTTATACTATTTTTAGGATTTTTTAAGTAGGCAAATGTATGAAAAAATATGCTTGTGAAAGAGTCTGTGATATTAGCACCAACAGAATGCCCAACATTTAATAAATAAGTGATAATGGGACTAACCTCATTGTGAAGTATGTTCTCAGAAAGATACGATGATATTCTTATCACAACTTCATTCAAAAAATTAGAATACTCAAAATATTCAGGACGATAAAATGCTAAAATGAATCTGGTCTCTCGTAGACACCTGACACGATGGGTATGTGATTTCGCATTCTCAAGGTCCGTCAAAAGCCACAGCATAAGTAGCTCGAAGTATTCTACATCGTTGAAAATTTTCTCAAAACGTGAAGAGCTTATAATTTCAAATCCTTTCTGCAGATTAATGTGCTGAGGATATTGGTACCGAATAGAATTTTTCGGAAACTCGAATAAATATGTCAAGGCAGATACATCCGGCCTGGCTTCCTGAATAAGATTTCTTTGAGCTGCTAGCGAGCCAAAATCTGTAAATCTCAGTATCCACTTTAACGTAACAAATGCAAATTTGTCGTGATATTTTGACAAATTTTTACCCAGAATTTGAGAAGTAACATCAAATATCAAGCTACCAATGTTACCCTCTAAGAATGCTAATGGTATGCATAGGTAGTAACAACTCACTAAGATATCAAATTCATTTTTTTTATTAGAAGAGAGTAATCCGTTCAAAATCAAAGACTTATTAGACCCCGATGCAAGGTAGATAGCGCCTAGTTCTATTGAATAGCGCTCGAATAATGATGAAACATTGGGGAAACCGAATAATGAAAGATCCAACACTTCTTCTAAATTTGGAGAGCTCTTCTCTATATTATCACACCAAAAAGAAAGTAAATCGAACTTACATAAGTCAAAAAGTTCCTTTGAATCCTTTAAGTTAAGTATACCTTCGATTCTTTTCATAGCCGCAAGAATATAAAATTTCGTGTGATTGTATTCTAAATATGCTAACATATCTTTCAGGCCATATGTTAGAATGGAATAGGATGCAGCAGCTAAAGTTGATAATGTAAGAGTGTAAGATGCCGATAATTCTAAGCTCTGTTGTGGAGTCTCAAAGATACTCAGAAGATCAAAGAAAATAATTTTTTGGTTTTTGTAGCTGATTTCAGTAATATACTTTGATATATCGTCGATTAATAAAAAGAGACCAGATGTGTCAACCTTTCGCACACATGAGATAAACATTGCAAAAATCTCTTGTTTGGTAACTTTGACTGTACAATGTGAAAGATCATTGTACATTAGCAAATGCAACAAAAGTTCCGCGATGGATTTAATTGCGAATAGTCCACTAAATGAATTATCTTCAAATCTCTGAAGTAGCCAATCTAATATGTCACTGCAATCGATTTGTAGAGCAGAACCAGGAAAATACAGCCATTGCGACCTTATTGCGTCAAGATACTCGGCTAAAAATGTAATAGTAAATCCTGATGTATTATACTTGTTACATAAAAGTTTTTCACCTATCAATTGGGTAATTGGCTCTAGAGCTTTATATTGCTGATATTTATTTAGAACATTGTTATTTTTCACCCATAAACAAAACGGTTTTAAGCATTGTAAAACTTTTACTGTATCAAAATTAATGATGAAATTGTAGAAAATTTCCAAGCATTGTTTTGTATCTGTATCTTGCAATAACTTGAACATGGCATTGGTGGCTTCAAAAAGTTCAGATCCCACACCCATTTCGCGGTGACTTTCATTATTAGAGTTTCTTGAGCTTTTCGTAGCTTTCTTGTTGGGAGAGACGCTTTCAAATTCTTCATTTTCTTCATTATCTTGATTGTCCAAAATGTAGTATTTTTTGAACTGAAAAAATAGTTGTTCAGGTTTCAAGACTTCGCATAAAATATCCCTATTCGAATCTAAATTGTTGATTTCTTTGAATAGAAAAAGAAATATGTCAATAGAATTGAGTTTTAATGTTTGGACGGCAATGGAAATCGAGCTTTTAACAGCGAAGATATAATCTGTAAAATTGATATCATTTTGCAAATAGTCCGTGAGTCTTAAAAGTTCAAATAACCACGGTAGTCGGATCACATCGTTCGTCACATTCTTCCCTTCAATCTTTTCCAGTAATCTATAAAGAAGATCATTCGTCTCCACTGATGAATACACTGCTGTGGGAAATTTGTTATAAGCAAATGCTGACAAAATAGACTTAGCGTTAACGTCAGATTGTAATAGATAAACTCTTTGATCGGAATACAAGTTCCATGTGACATAATCATCGTACCATGAATATCCTCTGTATTCAAATTTAGACTGGGGATGTATAAATGCCTCTTTCTTTATATCTTTAGAACATAGCCAAGCCATAAAAATGTGAAATAAGTCTTGGTCTTTCTCTAGAACGTTGAGTTGGACCCACTTGCCTTTAAGCCATTGAATTATTCGAAATTCTGTGAATCTCTTATCCGTTGAGAAATATTCAAGACCATAGGAATGCAAATATTGCCAAAATTCAAAAGCCTCATTACATACCAATGAAGGTCCATTAATTTCTGATAGTTCGTAAATGTCATTGATCTGATTAATTATAGTTGTCTCCGAGAGAATAGTTTTGGAATATTTCATTGTTCTCGCTAATATAGTGCATGTACTCTGGCACATGGAAGGAGACTTTATCAAAGGCAAACAGAGCTTAAATATTCGAATCATACTTTCATCATCTATGCTTATTTTTTTCTGGGAAAGCAACGGTATTAAAGCAATAGAAGCCCACTCCACGAGTTCATCATTTTCAAATTTGCTAAGAATGATTTCTTCCAGTTCGGCTATTATGGCGGTCTCGATATCAATGGATGTTCCATAGAAAGAACACAGCTGAAGACCAGTTTTTTGTATGTTGGTTGAATTTTGCACTGACAGGCAAATAATCAAAAATGATTCCATGTCATCTGTGTTCCGTAGAATGGAGTCAAAATTGTCCTGTGTCTTTCTTCTCTTGAAAAGTGGTATGGTATTCTGGTAAGGTTTCATTATTTCAAAATATGACATAAGAAGTTTGAATATACTCAAAAGTTTCAACCATGGATATGATCCTGCGGATGATTTCAGTTGTAAGTCTTGAAACTCAAACCAGTTCGGTAAATTAAAATCTTTGTTCTCTTTAAACTGAATTGACGAAGGTTGGAATGTGCTTGACTTATAGCTATTCAATCTCAGTAATATTATCTCCGTAAAAGTCGAGAAGAAATCCTCTTTTCTGGTCTCATGTTCTTCTTGTCCTACCATTGTTGGTAATTTGTTTCGTACCAGATCGCTTGCTATTAAATCTAAAAAGAGCAGTTCATTCTGAATCAATTCATTAGAGGAATAGCCTAGCAAAAGTGCAAACTTCCACGTTTCATGGACTAATATTAGCGACTCTGTTATATTATGTAGATGGGTTTTAACAATTATTTGATTGATTAATTTCAAAATTAACCTTGTATCTCTTGTCTCCTTTTTGCTCAACTTAAGGTAATTGAAAATGCAATTATGTATAGTCATCGATGACTGATATATTCCTATTGTATCTAGAGATACTAAAGACGAAAGAATGCAAATAAAGTTGGATACCGTTCTATCTGATAATGATATATTAATGTGAGTTTCGAAATATTTACAAATAGTTTCTACTAAAGTAATCCATTGATGTGCAGTAAATTTTAGGATAAATGGGTCAGATTCAACTAAAGCCAATATTGCAAAGCTCAAATGCACTGAAACAGGTTCTAGTAATGATTTACTGGGACCTTTTACCATTAATTCCGGTAGAACTACCAACAGCAAATTTAAAGTCTTCAACTTAAATCTCGAGCATGTTTTCTCGATAAATAATCGTAATACGTATGAAACAGTAGACAATCTATTCTCAGTTAAAGTCAGCTTGTTCTTTGTAGATTCAGTAGCATTTTCTAATAAATCACAGTACCGACGGTGTTCCAAGTCCAGTAATTCTACTAAGGATTGTGTAGTTGTCGCCAAGGATTTGACGGGGATGAGTTGTGGCTTGTCCTTTAAAATTGCAGTTAATTCATCTAAGGCAAGGGTTCTTTCTTTGATTTTTGTAGACGATAACTGATTTATAATCGCAGCTACGTTTAGTGTTTCCATATGAACTATTGATAGTAGCTCCACTATTTAGGATAATTATCTTTCTTCCTTTCAGCTTTTCTTTGATAGTTATTATTTGACAGTTTTCGCTATGCGGATATAACGAATGAGCCATCCATCACGGAAAAATAATACATTATAAGAGAAATAAATAGGTTTTAAGATTTTAAGTATTACTCTAATAGTAAACTGAAATTCAGCTATTCGATTAATAACCATTACAGATCTAAATTATTTATGAAGAATAAATGCAAATACTTTATTTGATTAAAAATTCCATTAAGAAACTATATTATAATGTGATAATGTATGTAGTAAAATAGATAATGTTAACAGATTCTGAAGTAATGTAAGGCAGCTTAAACAACAACACCGGAGTTAGAAGCAACTCTTGGCCATAAATCGGCACATTCCTTACCGACTGGACCGGTAATGGCGGAACCCTTCATTTCACCCTTTGGGTTGGCAATAACACCAGCATTGTCTTCGAAATATAAGTAAACACCGTCCTTTCTTCTCCAGGACTTAGCTTGACGGACAACGATAGCTGGCATAACCTTCTTTCTTAATTCTGGCTTACCCTTCTTAACAGTAGCCATGACCATATCACCTAAAGAGGCAGCTGGTAATCTGTTTAATCTAGAACCAGAACCTTTAACGGCAATGATGTATAAGTTTCTAGCACCAGTGTTATCAGCACAGTTCATGATGGCACCAACTGGTAAACCTAACTATTTTAATGAAAATGAAATCATTTGATTCATCAGTTTTTGTTAGTAAATAATCCATGAGTGAAGAAATTTTTCAAAATGGGATATTTGGTAGGTTTGTATTATTTGAATCAAAAAGAATAATAAATAATTCCATGTATCATCATCATCATCAAAAAGATGTTTCGATCATAATTTTTCATGGCTTAGGAAGTTTAAAATGGCTTGAATTTTAGTCATAGTTTTGATGGTATTGATACTGTAGCCATATCATATATTCCGCATTTAAACTCTAAGAGAGTTTTCAACTTTATTACCTTGGGAATCCCTATTTCGTCAATTAATTAGACACTATTTTAAACATACAGAAATTCTGAATTTTGTACCTTGAGCACCGGACATATTTAGTTATATTTATTAATTTTACCTTAGTACACTAATTCCAAACCAAAATTAAAACAAGAAATTTTATATTATACGTTATTTAACATTACATTAACACGGCCTTATTGATATTTTTCAGCAACTTACCGTCAGCAAGCATCTACTAGGGTATGGGATGTCTACTCAATCGATGCATAACAAAACATCATGAACTTTCGGAATCTCGCAATTGCTGAATGAAAAATTTCAGGAAATTTACTGAAAACGCCTGAAAAAATAAAGAACGCAAACAAAAAACAACCAAAGAAAACTCAATTATGTACGGATGTTTGTGGTGCACAGGTGCGTAGTCAAAGAACGTAACAAAATACCAATAATAATGAAGAATCTTATTACATATACTTATGTCTATTTATCATTTAAGTGGGAATATCGTTGATAAACCAACTCTTGTTGTCTCTAAACACAGTAGAATCATTACTTCCGGTACCTTCTTCAATTATATGTTTTCTTACTTTGTCATCCTGTGAATGGGCCAAATTACCATAAACTTGCTGTCTCTTCTCCATGAACTCTCTTCTATCCATTGAATTCCAATATTGATCCCCGCTTTCATTCTTGTAACCGGCAGCACCTGCATTACTACTGGTGCCTCCGCCATTGCTGTTAGCATAGTATTCTGTTTCCATCTCATTAAGTCTTAAGGCTTGTAAATCGATTAAACTTATTCCGTTTTCATTCTTTGCCCATCCATTTCCACCTTTTAAGATATCTTCTACACACTCCCTTGGTGAGTATTCGTTAGGTCTAGGATCCCAAGGCAGTTGGAACGTTTTTGCATATAAATTGTCTACTAATGGGTTCATTGATGTTGAGATTGTAGATATACCTTTCGTCACTGTTGTCCCTGGTGATTTTACTGAACTTCCATTAAGTTGGGAGGTCGATGTACGAAAGTTCGATGACGAAGGAGAGGCTATGTCTGATGAAGCATTACTTTCTAAAATATTGGTAATACCACCATGAAATGTGCTTGATGACCCCGATGTTGTACTGTTAGGAATATTAAAGTCGTTATATGAACCTCTTATTAGCTTTAATTTGAAAGTTACATTCATGATAGAGTTAATTTTAGAATTTTTCAGTAAAAACCTATTAGTAACTGGTTGTTCGTCTTCCCTTATGTACTCTGCGACATTGATAGTAACAGAACCTAAAAATAGTTTACTCCTTACCTTTTGGGCATATGTATTTGGACCAGATGTCTTCATGGAGGAGTTTCTTGAAGGTTCATGATGTTTAGGTACGTCTTTTTTATTTCTGGCAAAATCTAGACTGCTTCTTGGGCTAACTAGCGATGAGGTTTTGAGTAATGTTCTGTGGTTTGTTATATTTTCGTTTAAAAATTCAAAGAAAACCTCCAAAACCAATGACTTGGACATTAAATTTCTATCCTTATCAATTTGTAATTTCAATTCAATAGGTTTTTCCAGAGAAAAATTCCATTCAGCTCTGTGATGATGCACCAGAACACGGGGTGTAACACCTTTGCTCTGGGTAGACACGTTAGAATGTGGCTCACTGCCACCTAGGAATCCTTTGGAAGTACCTGTACCTTCTTTAATATTCCACTTAACGAAGCAGTAGCCCGATGATTGCGGGATATTTACTAGTTCATTAATCTGAAGACTAAATAAGAACTTAGGTCTCTTATGTTTGCTCTTGTTTGTTAGTTGAATCACCATATGTGTATATTTTACCCTACAGTTTCAAGGATCTGGAAGGATTGTGTTTTCTGAAGTATTTACTGTCCCTCTCTTATATCATCTTGCTAGTACAATAACGATTAGCAATCCTTTCATTCTTCTTTTTCTCGTGAAAATTTCAGAAACACCGTTATAGGGGTGTTTCCAGAAGTGGAAAGGCGTCCGCATATGGCAATTACGCCAAGAATGGTAATATGCGCAATTTCGCAGTGTAAGAAAAGTGGTATTTTGATACATTTTTATAACACTTTTCTATTCATGGAAGTGGCAAATTTTTAATGAAGTTCAGGGAAAAGTCTATAAGTTGTCCGTTACCAAAATTATGATATTTGAGGCTGGTGTACTATCGTGGTGGAAGGTAGAAGGTGGGTAAAGTGTCACAACTGCTGTTGTAGTTGTCGGCGGCTAAAAGTGTGGTAGTGCATTAATAAATCGTATTTGACTCAAGAACAATATCCTTTTAGCAAAGCTGTAAATGGGGCTATCATCATCAAGATGTATTGCTATATCCATATCTTCAAACTCTAATCCTAACTAACTCCTATTTAGCCTCACTGGGACTTCAAGTAAGTGAGAGAATCAAAAAGTTCGTTAGTACGATTCATATCGTACTTCGACTACACTGAGTTTTGCTCGATGTCGAGGGGAATGCTCGTGTATTGCAAAGGATGTTTTTTTCTTTATTTTTAGCTTAGATCTGTTTACGCCGTACGCTGGTCGCACGCCATTGACAGTCAGACAACAAATACACATTTTAGTTTGTTTCGAAGAATTCGCGAACTGAAAGACAAACCCAAACCATAATAGACGGCCAAATTGGAAAATAAAGATATATGGAAGTAAATCCATCTTAACTAATAAGATACAGGAAACTAACAGAACAGTAGAAGTTAACATAAAGGTATCACACTATTATTCTAACAATACCTTTAACTTCGGACCAGTTTTCCAGTCTTAAGATTACACTCAGTATTTTAAACTTTGTATTATTGAAACCACGACATTCATTCAACTCCTCTCTGTGACAACTAGCAAAGAAAATGAGCGACTTAAAAACGAGGACATATCCTATGTTGGTGGCAATTAGTGAGTATTTTAAAAGAATGGAAGATGAAATGAACATTAAACCAGGTGATAAAATTCAAGTTATAGCAGATGATGAAGAATACAACGACGGTTGGTATTTTGGTCGTAATTTAAAAACGGGAGAAGAAGGCTTATTTCCAAAAGTGTTTACAAGAAAATATGACAAGGAAGATATGACGTTAGTATCAGAAAAATCTCATAAAAGAGTACCTAGCTCCCCAATTAAACAATATACGCAAAATTCAATTGAAGTAGAACATGACAAAAACTTTAATTCTGTCAAAAGTACCATGAACGACATTGATAAAGCATTAGAAGAGCTCAAAAATGATTCCATTGAGATTATAAATCAAAGAAATATAAATATAACAACAGATAATACCATTTTACCTATTACTAGTCAAGACAACCAATCCATAAATACTCCAAGTTTGGAAATATCGACTTCCTCAAACTTTAAATTTCCGATTAATGATGAACTAAATTCAAATGATTTCGGTCATTCATTAAATAGTAATAATGTAACGAATTGGACACCCGAGGAAGTTACACAGTATTTTGCAACTAAGGGTTTTGATAGCGAAGTTGCCTCACAGTTTGTAAAGCATAGAATATCGGGAAAAATTCTATTGGACCTCGAATTAACACATTTAAGGGAAATAGATATCAAATCCTTTGGCACAAGATTCGAAATATTCAAGATAATAGATTCGTTAAAGGATGGCTCAACCAATACTGATATCAAACTAAGTGACGCTACAAATGATAATGATGGTTTATTATTACCTGCTGCATCTTTGAAACAATCATCGCCAATGACTAAAACTCATGCAAGAAAAATTTCTCAATCTTTGACCGACTTGCCATCTTCCATTAGCCCAGAGAAACAAAAGGAGACAACTCCAGTTCGTTATAATGGTAATAGCAACAGACAGAATAAATATAATAAGCATAATAAATATAGACCAAGTTCTTTAGTTGTTGACAGTGACCAATTGCGAGAAACATCTGAAAAATTGGCAGGTTTGGCAATTTCATCAGATAAGGATATTTTTGAGTCCCCTGGTGTTGCTCCAAAACCTCCTTCTTATCCAAGTCCTGTACAACCACGCTTATCCCCAGTAGCGAATAAATACGCATTTTTGTCAAGTCCCAAATTACGTACAAATACACAGGATTATAAATATCCAACAATCTCTGAATCAGACGACACATATAGTTTCCCTAAAATAACTAGCACACCTAGTGACGTGCCGGCAACTAATGGCTCTGGATTTAAATTTCCTCATAATGGTAAAAATACTGCAACAGACTCAATAATGAACGATTCGATGAATATTAGTAAAGATTTCAAGTTTCGTTCAGATAGTAATAATTATGGTCAAAGTAGATCATTTGCAAACACGACGTCATCGTCTACGATGTCTTCATCAGGTACCCCAGTGTCAGAAAGCTTTTCGAATAGTACAACAGTCACAGGTACCGAGCCACTAACTCAATCGGGTAACAGAAGCTCTGTGGTGATAACAGCAGCTCATAAGAAGACAACTTCTGGAAGTTCTTTTGTTGATTTGTTCAATAGAATATCAATGATGTCACCCGGTAAATCCGAGTCAAATCCAAGTCCCGGCACATCAAACGATTACCTCGATGCATATGCCCTTGACAAACCCACTTCTAGTGTGTTTAGCAGCGGCGGTCATTCGAGATCACCATCTGGTGTATCTGCTCGTTTGAGGTTAAGTTCACAAGCCAATAGCGAATTGAAAAAACATAGAAGGGCATCTTCTGTATTATCATTCTTATCACCAGGTAAAAACGATGAGAAGCGATTATCTTCTTATTCACCATCACTAGCTACTAATGATAGTAGAACTACTCCAATTAGAAGTAATATTCATTCTCACTCAAGGAAATGTTCTCTTGCTAATGCTCAGACGAACGCTTCTAGAATGCATTCTAGGCAAAGCTCAGTTGCAGCTGCATCAAAAACTCACTCAAGGCAAAGTTCATTTGCAAATACTACTGCCACCATGTCCAAGGACCATTCTAGAAAGGGCTCATTTGCTAACACTACATTAACATCTTCAAGAGACCAAACTTTTGTTAAAGATAATGATTCTGAAATGACAAAGTCTCACCACACCCACCATCACCATCGCCAGTCATCATCAGGCATTCCTAAAATCAAACACTCTAGCAAGAGATCTATCAGCAATAATGACCCATTACTTTCTCCAAATAGACAGAGCTCGGATATGGCTTTAGGTGACAAAAAAAGATCAGCTAGTGAGGCAAATAAAGCAAAAAGTAAGTTTTTACGTCAACAAACTAAGAAAAAGACATCTGCTTTCCAGGAGGGTATTAGAACAATTACAGTTCAGAAATCCATGGAGTCATCTGATTGTTCTGGTTGGATGAACAAAAAAGGTAGCGGGACTATAAGTGTGTGGAAATCAAGGTTTTTCACTCTACATGGAACCAGACTTTCTTATTTCGGAAGCATTGAAGATGTGAAGGAAAAAGGTTTAATCGATATTACAGGGCACAGAGTAGTTCCTGTAAAGGAAGATGACAAATTCGTGTCACTATATGCAGCTAGTACAGGACGTGGAAAATTCTGCTTCAAATTAGTGCCGCCCGCACCTGGCTCCAAGAAGGGTTTGACCTTCACTCAACCTCGTGTTCATTATTTTGCTGTTGATGCAAGAGATGAAATGAGAAGTTGGTTAGCTGCTTTAATTAAGGCTAGTATATCTATTGATGATAGTGTTCCTGTTATTTCGTCATATGCTATGCCTACTGTATCTTTGAATAGAGCACAGGAGATGCTAAGAGAAGCAAAAGAAGAAATGGCCTTAAGAGATCAAGAAAGATTTTTAGATGAAGAGGACGAAGATCAAGTGATGTGGGAACAGCAACAGAATAAGAATGATATGGTTGCTTCCGGATTTTTCTGAAATTTATACATAATGAGTAACTCTCTATACGATAATATACGATTCTTAAGAGGAAGGTACTTAACATACTCACATAATTTAAAGTTCATTAATTTGTTATTCCTAACTATATAGGTATATATACTAAAACCCTTACTCTTGCATATGGCATTTTTCTAAGGCATCCATTATATATTGATTACCCTTTGGATCCAAATTCAATGCTATTGTGTACTCTTTAATTGCGTCTTTTTTACTTCCCATAGTTTGATAAATTTTTCCTAACATGAAATGTAAGTTTGGATTTTCAGAGTCTAATTTGATCAATTCTTCAAATTGACCCATTGCTAAGCTATATCTATTCATAGAAAACAGTAACTCAGCTCTTCTATATTTTGCCAGCGCAGAACTTGGTTGTAATTTACAAGCAAGCTCATAATAATTTAAGGCCATCTCGTTGTGTAATAGTTTTTCCAACTCAACACCGCAGCAACATATTAATACAACGTTAACTGGGTTAATCATCCTTGCCTTTTCAAAAAATAACAAAGCCTCTTCGTATTTACCTAACTGAGAAGCACAAGTCCCTAGACCATAATAGGCATTGTAGTGTTGTGGATCGCAGGCAATAGCCCTTCGATAGTATGACTTAGCAGTCTCAAATGATTCTATATTTGCATACTCATGACCTTGCAAGGTGTAAGCATATGCAAATCTAGCATCCAATTCAGTTGCCTTATCAAATGCTTTAATGGCTTCATCGTGTTCTTTTTGCAATGAAAAGTAGTTCCCCAATACACACCATGTCTGTGGAGAGTTGGGAAATTCATCTAAAAGCTTCGAAGAAAGACTGGATAGCTTAACTTTGTCACGAAGATGCCACAATAAGGTTGAGTAAATTTCTAAATCCTTAAGTCTTGTCGATTGTAAATTTCTTAAATTTTTGAAATGATACAAAGCCATATCGTAATTGATTATTTCAAAATGCAGCTTACCTAACTGAGCTTGGCACCACGGCATATTTACAATAATATGCTTTGGTAGTTGTGAATTCATTATTCTGATGGCATTGTATGAGTTGAATTGAGATGATTTTTTCAAAATCTTTGCAAATGTATAAACCAGTTGTGTTAACTCTGTAGAATTTTGCCCTTTGGCAATGTTACCACCAATATTTATTGTTGCGTTTAATTTAGTCGCATTATTGTTATTATTTGCATTCGATGTTAAATTCAATTTTTTTCTAATAGTACTTCCTGTACTTCCATTTGTATTATTGATATTTCTCGGTGTCTTGAAATTCATTCTTTGTTCAGTTGTTAATAGTTTGGAAGGGGGAGTATTCATTAGCTTAGTTCTATTAGGTAGATTCGTAGTATTATTAATATTTCCTGACTTTATTGGGTGCTTCGAGGAAGGAGAAATTAAATTGCCGTTGCTACTGTTACTGTTTGCATTGGTTGAAATATTCTGATAATTTAGTAATGAATTAGAAAATTGTTTATTTGAAAATTGTCTTTTAGTATTATTATTGAAAAGGGTGCTACTACGTGGTTGTCGCACAGAGTAAGAATTGGAGTTGAAGGCAGTATTATTATTGTTATTGTTATTACTATTATTATTACCTGAATATGAAAATAAACTTGAATGGCTTTGGGGAGGCGAACTAGACGCAGATGGTACTGTCATTGATTTGGTCGATTGCTCGGACTGCCTAAATGGAGAAATAATATTCCGACGTGGTGTCTTTGTATTACCTGATGTTGGTGCGTTACCGTTTTTCATATTATTATTATTAGTAGCGACATTGCTATTTTGATTTGAAAAATCATTTATATGTGAAGTCAAATTTGTGGATCGTAAAGAATTTGAATTTGATGATGTCGATGTCGAAGATGAAGTGTCCTTGTAGGTAGTGCTACCAAAGAATAAGGTCTTTAAATCAATTACAGCCTTCATATTACATAAAGCAATAAATGATTCCCATAAAAATGGGTCAATCTTCAAAGCTTCAATATGGTGGTGTATGCTTGATTTGAAGTTGTCCGACCGTTGATAAAGATTTCCAATAATACAATGGATTGTTGATAAAGTAGGCATTTGAGGAAACAAGTCTCTATCTCTATTGATATGCTTCGAATAATCGTCTAAATGCATTACCAAATATAGGCAAGCCGTTTCTTCATTCCTAGAAAGTTTTAGGCAGCAGCGCCCATATATGTAAGCTATCGCCACATGAGTACTTTTGAATTTTTCTGATATTTGTGATGCAATAAGATAATCATGATTCATGAAGAGAGATAAGGAATAGAGATAGGTAGATTGTATCCTACTTATATTTGTTATCTCTAGCCCCAGGCATTCTGTATATAGTAATTCTGCTAAAAATACGGCTGACTCAAAATTTAGTTGCTGTATGGCTGTAATAATCTTGTCTTGTAAAGTATTGATTAAATCAAATGATGGAGAGTAACCCTTTTCATAAAATGTCGCATTCCCGTAAATACTTTTATTGTTAAATTGGTCAGAACTAGTAGTTGATTCCATTAAATTATTCCGATTATCCGGTAATTTCTTTAAGTTTGTATTACTAATCTCTGATTGGAATAACATTGTATCCTATCGACTCCCTTCTCAAATCAAACGTAACTATTCAAACAAATCCCCCAGCTATATCTGATACGGCGGGATCAATTACAAGTTCTGTCACTATAAAGTCCACAGATCTGTTAATTGCATTACTTTGTTTTCATTTTAGTCTTTTTTCGCAAACAAAAACAAAACTCAACCACGTGACTTAAACAACCTTACCAAAAGAGAAACAGTATCAACATCAAGACTAAGAACCGGCTTATTGATATACCTTTTTGTATTTTATTCCAACCAGCTTTATATGAATATTTAGCAACAAGGTGTTCCATAAGCAAAAAAGATATATATCAAACTCGAACCCAGGACTTCGAAATTTCAAAATATTCTCACCAAACGCGAAAAAAACTCAAAATTTCCAAAAACGCGTCAAATCTATTTTTTTGCTGCTGAAACTTTTCTTGAAAAATCGACGCGTTTTATTCTATGGATAATACATTTAGTGGTGAGAAATTATTCAATTAACAGTTATTTGACAGCTAATTTATACCATTTAGGTAATTCCATTCATATTTCAATATACTTCAAAGTCTATTGAACTGTTTCACCATTTAAAGATAAATTTATTCTTGCACGAATAGCTATAGCTTAATAAAATTTTCAAGTACCAGACAATCGCTACTATACTGATTCTAACGAAATAATAAGATCAAATAATATAATATTGCATATCCATTACCATAGCATAGCACAACACATCATAGCATAGCATATATCATACTTACAAAAATATGCCATACTCAACTCTAATAATGGACCCATCTAGAGGCAATAACGTATTGGGGAACATAGAAACACTGGCGATGACTACCCCTATACCAAAGATTACTACTACTGCAGTTGATAGTAATACGGTTGAAAGAGAAGTAGATATTTCCAATAATAATGGTATTACTAGTTTACAGCCTATCATAGAAATTGCCACTTACGCTGACACAGACGTTTATGAATGTTACATTCGTGGTGCTGAATCACGTATTGTAATGAGGAAGACAAGAGATGACTGGATTAATATTACTCAAGTATTTAAGATAGCCAAGTTTTCCAAAAATCAAAGAACAAAAATTTTAGAAAAAGAATCAAGTAATATTCAACATGAAAAAGTTCAGGGTGGTTATGGTAGATTTCAAGGTACATGGATACCTTTGCAAAATGCAAAATTACTCGTTAATAAATATAATATCACAGATATCGTGGTTCAAGCGATCATAAATTTCCAATTCGATCCAAGTAATCCACCTGCAAGAAGAACCAAAAACAGTATATTAAGGAAAACCTCACCAGGTAAAAAAATTTCATCCCCTTCTAGTTATAATAAGACAACGCCAAAAAGGAAACCTGTCAATACACAGTCAACAGGTACGTTCAATAACACAATAAATAAAAAATTAAAGAAAACTGCAAACACAACAGCAAACAGTAATAATACTAGTAATTTTCAACCAAATCCCAGTCCTTTGCAAAATTTAGTATTTCAAACTCCACAACAGTCATACCTATCCACTCATTCTTTTGGTGCGACAAATAGTGGTGCAAATTTTAATAACACAACACAATCTCAGATAGAAGGTCCAAATTCTTTTAACACTAGCGCAAGTGGTAATTCTACAATCTCGCGTCTAAGCTCAAATGAAACACCACAAGTCAATGGTTATTCAGCATCTCAAAAACCATTACAATTCTATCCTGTACCAACAAATCTAGGTCAGGTGCCAGCATCTGTAACAACATTACAACACAATCATTTACAAGCACAGCAGCAGCAGCAGCAGCAAAATAACAACCGTATTAATAGTCACTTACAAGCAAGAAAATTGAATGACTTGAACGTTAATTCTACCATTGAGGATAGTCATAATGGAGCTGTAAATGCAAGACCAAAGAGATTGAATAAGAAAAAGACAAAAAATGCCCAATTTTTAACATTTGTTTCTGATGGTCCATCAACTGAAGAATACAATTTAGAAACGTATAACTCTAATGGCAATCAAGTAAATAGCAATAATGATAATAATGACATTAATAACAGTAATAACAAGTCGATTAATGGAAACAAAGATACCACCATATCGTCTGACCAACAAAGGATACAGAATGATTTTCAAGTAATGAAACAAATTCAGTTGCAGCAACAGCAGCAGCAGCAACAACAACAACAATCCTTGATGATGTTTCAAAACTACCAAAACACAAATAACTTAAATGTTAAAGATTCTAAAGATACAGCAAACGATCAAAAAAGTAGCGATATGTCGCAGAATGAACAATTTCAACAATATCAAAACCAAGTTTCAATGTCTTCACCACCTACACTCAATGAAGAGCAATACAGAAATTTAATCTTGCAAACTCTTTCTTCTGAAATAAACTTCAATGATGAATCATGCAATTTACCTATTGAACTTTACTCACTCCCAATGAATCTTGATATTGATTTCTTAATCGATGATCAGGGTCACACATCGCTTCATTGGGCAGCTGCCATGGCTAATATTCCGCTAATAAAACTTTTATTGAGTGCAAATGCAAATGCATTGCATTGTAATTCTCGTGGTTTCAATTGTATCACAAAAGCATTATTTTATAATAATAATTACAAGAATGGTTCATTTCATGAGTTAGTCTCTATTTTGAAGATTTGTCTAGTGACACCAGATCAAAACGGGCGACTACCTTTACATTACCTGATTGAACTAAGCGTCAATAAGTCAAAAGATCCAGTAATAATAAATGCCTACACAGAAACAATTCTTCAAGTGCTAAGTGCAGAAAATTACAAACTACTAAAAATGTGCCTAGACTACCAAGATAATATTGGTAATACGCCTTTACATTTGGCTGCTTTAAATTTGAATGTCACATTATTCAATAAATTATGTTTATTGGGTGCTTCAACAGAAATCATTAATCTTGATAAACAATCTCCAGTTGATATACTATCCAGCTTCAATTTGGTAATCTCCTCAAATACAGAAAGTAATATGAAGTCGAATGTCGACATGGTTCAAAATACAAGTAGAAAGGAAGTAGATAGCCATTTACAACAACAGCAACAACAGCAGCAAAATACTTTAGATTTAGCTACTGCAAAAACTTCTAACTCGAATACAAAACCGGAACAGTTAAGAAACCCAGAAGCAGAGCCACAACAACTTCAATTATTCTCGACACCAATGATAACGAAAAAACAAAGAAATAATGAGGAAGCAACGAACACGTCTTTAAACTTAATTAATATGGAAGATTTATCTACCGTAGAGATATTCGCTAATCCATCACTAAACCTACCAATTTCTTCGACGATTACAAAAAATTTCAGCAAAAATAATGAAACGTCAACGCCTACGATATCGCTAACTCCAACAAAGTTGGCCCATGCCTTGTCTCCAATTAACATCGAAACGATAAAATCGAGTATAGTCAAGAATAATTCTGTAAACAATGATGCTGTCTCAGTCAAAAGGAAATCTACTTATTTGGCGTCACCTCATTGCGGTGCACTAAATGAAGACTCTAGGCATTTTGTCAACCTAATGCCTGAAGTACTGATCTCATCGAATAGCAAATCTAACAAATCTGTGAAGCTACCTTTCAACGAGAATGTTGACGGCGTAAGAAAGAAGGCCAATCAATTAAATGACACAGTTAACGCTTTAACTGAACAGGTTGAGGATAAAGTTCGTAACTTTCAGAAAGAAATTGATACGATCGAAAATGAACTGGAAAACACTAATACTAAATTTGATTCTATGGAAAGGCAAATTGGTGATATATGTCAAGCAACTTCTACAAATGGCGTTGTTGATTTAGAAGCTGTTGTTACTGATAACAATACTAAATTAGAGAAGAGAAAAGTTATCTTTATTAAGATGATGGAACGTTGTCAGGCTTTAGAATTGGCCAAAGTAATGCATGAAAGAGAAGGAAGTCAGGACAGCAACAGCAGTACGGATGCTGGTAATACAGAGACAAGACTGAAGGATATGATCAAGTTAAGTTTCCTTCAACTGAAAAGGAGACAGCAAATGAAAAATATCGGTGACGAAAAATGCAACCTAACTTACACAAAGAAAATAGCAAAGTATAGAAAATTGATTGGTATGACATTTGAAAACATTGATTCTAAACTAGATCAAATCGAACAGGATTTACAAAAAGAGGTGTGTTAGTTATTTTAATATATTTATAGAGATAATATAATGACAGTAATTAATGATATTAAGTAATTGTTCTTAGCGAGATGCTTTTCAGGACGCGCAATGAAAAATGGTACGATGAAAAATAGAAGTGTTTTGCTTTAGAAGGTCATATTGGAATACCCTGTGGTATAAGGGCATAATAACAACAAGCGCAAGAGACCACGTCATTTAAGAATGAGTAATGTTTCAGATGATCCTATAGGGGAAACATCTACTAAGGATTCAGTAATTAGTCCCAATGTTGTGGATGAAAGTTCAATTGCTAAGGACAACGATAATAAGAATTCAAAGACTTTTGTGAGACCACCGATAACCATCTGTCAGGACATTATAGACGGTATCAAATATGCTACATTCAATCCGTCTGCCAATTTAATGATAATGCCAATCCTTTTTTGTCTAGAATCAATGGCCCTGAAGATAATAACCAACGCCGTTCCATATACCGAGATTGATTATGAAGCCTACATGGAACAAATTGACATGATTGTTAAAGACCACAATTTGAACTATTTAGAGATTAGAGGTGGTACAGGGCCTCTGGTATATCCAGCAGGACATGTATTACTGTATAGGATGATGTATTGGATTACGCAACGCATGGAACTTTTAGAAAATGGTCAAATATTTTTCAGATATTTGTACATGGCTACCCTAGTTTTGCAATTTATCTGTTATTACCTCCTGGAGTTACCTCCTTGGTGTGTTGTCTTAGTGTGTTTTTCAAAAAGGTTGCACTCTATTTATATCTTAAGATTATTCAATGATTGCTTTACCACCTTTTTTATTGTTTTAACTGTGGTCATATTATTGAAAGGCTGTAGTTTGAAATCTGGAAGGAGTAGAATAATAATCTCGGCATTGGCCTCGATGATATACAGCATTGCTATTAGTATTAAGATGAACGCATTGTTATATTTCCCAGCCATGATGATAGCCATATATTTGATAAATGATGGTTTATTAATATTAAATGCCATAGCCTTGATTATAATAATCTCTTTACAGCTTCTTGTCGCGATACCATTCCTAAAAGAGTACCCAATGGAATACTTACAAGGTGCATTCAATTTTCAAAGACAGTTTATGTATAAGTGGAGTATCAACTGGCAGTTTTTAAGTGAGGACGGGTTTTCTAACATTATCTTCCAGAAATGTCTATTGGTTAGTCAAGCTATTATGATTATTACAGTAACCATATTGCAGTATCCTGGTTTTTTCAAGGACCTGATGAAGTCCATGAGACAACCTTTCCAACGGGTATTTATAGGCGAAACCTCCCAACAATTTAGTAAACGTGCCGTAATTGCCTTTTTATTAATTGTTACCAACTTTATAGGCATCATTTTTTCAAGATCGTTACACTACCAATTCTTATCATGGTATCACTGGACCATTCCAGTCCTGCTTTCTTGGTCAGGATTGCCAGTGTATCTGGGCGTTCCGTGGTATATAGCACATGAATATTGCTGGAACTCTTATCCACCAAACGCCATGGCTAGCATGATCCTCATGGGAGCAAACTCTATTTTGTTAATGATGGTAATAGTGAACCATAACAACTTAAAAGAAAACAAGAAGGTGACCGTCGAGAAAAAACAACAATAGCTGTAATGTTTCTCGTATAAGTGCTATCGTGTATAACATATTTTTATCTGCACTATGGCAAATGTAATTCTATTATGTAGCGTTTATCATTTTTCCTTGATTTTTTTCCTTCCTTTCTTTCCATTTTTTTTTTTAAAAAAATGAAATAAGATCATAAATAAATAATGGCAAGCAGGCGAGATTACTTATGGCTAGACCCGGACTGAGGCCATATATTCAATCCTATCGAAACAGTCAATTAGATTAAAATTGCTCGAAATAACGTCCTTTTGTAATATACATATAGATTAATAGTTTAATACTATGGACAATCGCTTTCCTTCCCAACATCCATCGCAGCAACAACATCTGCAGCAAGGACGCCAACAGCAACCTGGACAGGAAAACATGAATCCTGCAACGCAACAATATTACCAGCAGCAGTACTTGAAACACAGACGGCCGGATGATGCATTTGGAGAAGATGCATTTTCTAATAATACTGGTCAACAGTCGCGTAATTTTGCCCAGAACAATGGAAGCAATAATAATAATGTCCATACAAACAAACAAGCATATTTGACGAGCGCTGAGCAAGGAATTAAAGAAAAGCAATTGTTGAATGCTTATATTTACGATTTTCTAATCAAATCTAATTTGAATAAGACAGCAGTAGCCTTTTCGAGAGATGCTGATATTGTTGAAAACGGCGTTAGGCCAACGTATGCGCAAAATCAGAATCCAAATAATAATGATATTCCACCGAGCTTTACTCCAGTTTATAATACACAACAAGGTCACCTCTATGAGTGGTGGCAGTTATTTTGGGATTTGTTTAATATTAAATCCAATAGAGACGGTTCCGATATCGCTCATGCTTATTATCAAATAATAAATAATCAAAGACATCAACAGCAAATTCAAAGGAACATTGCCATACAAGCTGCTAAGGCACAGTATATTGCTGAACAAAGAGGTGAGTATGCGAGCGAAGATATACCTCCTATTGAACTGGCTCAGATTTTAGCCCAACAACGAATCTTATTAAACAGTACACCTATGCAAATGCAACAAAATCAAATGTTTACACAAGTTCAAGCCCATGGTCAAGCTCAGGTTCAAGCTCAAGCTCAAGCTCAAGTTCAGGCCCAAGCCCAAGCCCATGCACAAGCTCAGGCTCAGGCTCAGGCTCATGCACAAGCTCAGGCTCACGCGCAGGCTCAAGCTCACGCTCAGGCTCAAGCTCATGCGCAGGCTCAAGCACAAGCTCAAGCACAAGCTCAGGTTCAAGCTCAGGCCCAGGCACAAGCACAAGCTCAAGCACAAGCTCAGGTTCAAGCGCAAGCTCAGGCCCAGGTTCAAGCACAAGCTCAGGCCCAAGCACAAGCACAAGCACAGGCTCAAGCACAAGCTCAAGCACAAGCTCAAGCACAAGCGCAGGCTCAAGCGCAGGCTCAGGCTCAGGCTCAACGTATGGCACAAGGTCATAATCTTGTTCAAGGTCAACCAGTACAAGCTCAAAGCCCAGTACAGTCAGTACCGCCTAATATGCCGCCTCAGCAACAGCAACAGCAACAGCAACAGCAACAACAAATGCTTCAACAACAATTTAGGCAACAAAAACAGAACTTTCAACAACAACAGCCATATAATTTACCTCCGAATCAAGGTGTCCCATACCCGATGAATTCTCAAGCTTTCAAAATGCCTGTAGCGATGGATGGGTCTACAAACGGTAATCAACCACCGATGTATGTTCCTATTCCAGATATGGCTATGCAACAACAGCAACGACAGCAGACAAACCCCAACTTGAGTAATAGTTCGGTAAATAATACTAATGGCAACAATAATAATAACCCCAACACACCTTCGGCTAGCTGGCAGGGACCTCCTAACCTTCACTCTCAATCTCAATCTCAAACTCAGCAAAACCTAACCCATGCTGCTAATATACGATACAGTACCGCGATGAATTCAAATTATGTGAATCAGTTCGAAAATAATAATGGAAGTAGCACATCAGTTGGTTCTGCATCTAGTAAAGTAAATTCACATAGTGCTCAAACCAAAAAAACTATAACAAAAGAGAAAATGAAGTCTATGGCTCAAACAACGAAAAGAAGACGTTCTACAACTGTAAGCGCAAAGTCGAACGGAACTATGACAAACGTTAATGTGGTAAAGACTCCAAAAGAATCAAAAGATCAATCTAATTTTACGTTCATGGATAACAAAAGTATCAACGTTCCCACTAGTACTTCCTCAACACCAGCTTCAATGTCTGTCCATAACAACGCACCTGTTTCAGCGGCAGCCAAGAGGCAATCAAGGAAACGTCAAGCTTCAAACCAACAGGAAAGCTCAAACTCCAATCCAAATACGCCTAAAAATACTTCAAATGTCAATACTCCAAACACAACTACTAATATCTCAAATCCAATGTTAGGTATGACCTCATTATCTGAAGTAAATTCTGTTTCTAATAAAAAGGATATGTTGCCACCGAACGGTATTTCACCACAGGTGATATATTCTCCACAGTACAAGATGATGGCAAACTCAGGCAATAAAGGCAGTGTTGATGGTTCAATACATGAGTCTGGCTCTGCTGCTCACAAAAAATATCCCCGTAGAAAGTCTACTACTTCAATATTGAGCAATGTTAAACCTGTTGGTACACCATCTTCAACTACTGCTCCTACAGCATCGATCAGTGCAGTCTCTGCTTCATTAACATCTAAACTCAATAAAATGTCAACCTCTGAACCCGTGACACCAATTTACTCAATCAATCCTACACAAACTAATCTGTCAGCTAAACATCAATCGCAACTTCTTACAACAGTGCCAGAATTATCACACAAACAACAAATGGAATCGTCACAACAAGACGTGGAAGAAAAGATTAGAAATTCTGCCTCAACTACCCCATCAGGTCTAGTACATGATAGTATGAAACAAACTAAACCTAAATCAAGAAAGAAAAACCCTGTAACAAGTAAGTCAGCTGTTAGTAATAACACGGCCAGAAGGACACAAGAAGATTACGGTCAGGCTGATGTCGCATCGCCACACATGGGCCACGGTGAAGACTTTGACCCGACTTTGTTAACCCACACAACTGAAACCAATCCAGTTACCAGCTCAAACATAGTTTCAACCTCCGATATCCAAACACAAAGCCATATCATAAGAGATCCGCATGGAGATGAGAACGATGCTTACATGTTTCAATCTGATATTCCAGATGACGATATGCTATTTATGAATACAATTATTGGTAATGGCAAAGATAGCTTTAATATGAATATGGGTATGGGAATGAGCATGAATATGAATATGCCTATGGGTATAGGTATGGGCATTGGTATGAACGATGATGATCTTTTATTGGACGACAGCCGTAATCATCACGACAATACTGCCGGCTCACTCTCAAACTCAAACCCAAACTCGAACCCACACTCCAACTCAAGCAATGTCTTAAACGATGGCCAGAACAAGTCGATGGATCATTCAAATACAAATAGCTCTGCAGGGTCAGGCACTACCAAGAACCATCTTAACGACGATGACTTTTCATTCACTAATTGGCATTGATATGCGGTGTACCGATGAGCGGGCTCACCAAAAAAAAAATTTTAGATTTTTTATTCTCAATTGAAAAATATTCGAGAAAGCAAATAAACATTATAGAACTTTATTTTTTGATTCTGCACTACACTGTAGAACTACAAGAAGCCTAGGATTAGCATTTCGTTTTGAAGTGAGATTGTGAGATACTCTCAATTTGCATACCATAGCTTTTATTTTTTTTTTTGTCTTTTGGGGATTAGTGATAGTTGCGTCAGGTTTGACACTACATAATTTAATACTAATTTGTTCTTTATCCATTGATTGATTTCGATCGCTACGCTTCATATAGCAAACTATAGAAAGCAATCATTGAGATCCAATCAAAGCGTGTAGGAATTATACTTCACTATCTTACATACTTTATACTATAGGTCTGGTCTTATATTTTAAACGAATTAATATCGTACTTACTGATCTCACTTTCCTTTTATTTTGTCATTTGCTTTTGGTTGTGGTTATTTCATTTTAATTTTTTTTTTGGTGGGCTTTCTAAATATTTTTATTGGGTATATTACTAATAAGTTTTTCTTTCTTACTTCAGCATATTTTAATCCTTATTTTGTTAAATAATTTAATTGCATCCTAAAAGAAATCAAGGACTACGATGCCAGGTCAAATTGTCAGTGTGCCTTTTTTATCGCAAACTGAAGATGTCAATAAGTATTTGACAGAATATAGAAGTTTAAAATCAACATCACAAAATTCTAATTCTTATATCAATAATAACATTAATAAGAGTATGCATCCATATCACAACTATAATTATAATAACTCTCATAATATTCAATACAAATATAATAATAACATTTCGTCAGATGGTAAACCCGGGTATTATAATAGGTCTCATTCAAGTGGCAGGGGATACTTGAATAATAGTAGTGTTTCTGTTAGCAATGGTGATGTTTCGAATTATAACAATTACAATTATCTGAATTATAATAGAAAAAAAAATGCGGCCGTATCCAATTATGGTAATAGGATCAATAACACAAATAATAATTATAATCATTTGAATCAAAATGTTCCTTCGAGACTTTTCAAGTCACAGGATAGCTATCAGAATCAAAATCAAAGAAACACAATGCCATTTGGTTCCAATGCAGTAATTGCTGCACATTTGAAACAAGCTTATCCACAAATGTATCAAAATGTATCGAATAAAAACTTCAATTCATCTGTCAGTGATATAACCAACTCTCCCCAGACTCCAGAAAATAGCGCCACTGCAGGTGGTCATTTGTCACTAAACCAAATTCAGAGTGATTTCAATAAATTGCAGTTACCAGCTCGAAACAGTCAATACTCATTCTTGGATGATATGACTCAAATGAACGATTATGATAAATATGAAATCAATAGCAACAGTATTAGTGGTAATAATAAAATTACTAGTAATGATAGCAATATTAATTATGAATCAAATAATATGAACTTTTTGTCATCTAACTCGCATCCAATGGCTGGTGCATCCAAACTATATTCTGCAGCAGCATCATTGAATATGACAAATTTCCAATCATATTTATCTAATCAGATTGCTAATTCGCCAATTGCATCAAATAATACCAGAACAAACGCTGATTTTAATGAAGAAGTTCCCCCAGCGGTTGCTTCTCCATTAGGTGGTCAATCTCATGTGGCATTTCCGCCAAGTACAACTGATAATCTTTTCCATAATACATCAGCATCGTCCTCATCTTCATCATTGGGTTTCACGTCATCACATCAACAAATGAACCATATCGGGAATAATTCTTCATTTAATACGGTTAATGAGAACAAGATACATGGCGGTGTCAATGTTAACACAAGTATCAGTAATAACACTAATACTAATCAAATATCATCTTTAGGTTGGGGTTCTAATAATATAAACGTTACGTCATCGTTAGCTTCCGATTCATCTGTTAACGCTACTACAGGTAGTAGCAATGGCATGTTCGGCATTTGGAATAGTGATATGAGCGTCTGGAGTTAAAATAGGTATATGTATTTTTATTTTGCTTTACTTTCTTTTGTTTTTATTTATCAATGAATGTTTTTTTTACTGCAAACAAAAATTCTGTCAATTGTTATTTAAAAACGCTATATAAATTTTATCTTAATTTTGTCGTGCAAAATTTTGATTAATACCTACTTTTATTATATACATGGGTAATTTTATTATTCTGGTAATATTTTTACCATTCTATATTCAAGATTTTCTTAAAGGTCTTTTCAAATTCTGCAGCATTAATTTTACCTTGATATTCTCTCATCCCTAAACCAACCAGATATTTCAACGAACCTTGTTTTTTCCCTGATACTATTTTTTCAATGAGCGATGGGTTATTTAATTTCTCTATTATTTTTTTACAATCTTCTTCTAATTGTTGAGCATCAACATTCTGTATTGCTTCGATGTCATATTTTATTATTAGTTCTTTGAAATTAATGTCTTTCTTCAAAACATAATTTGATTCCTTGAACGTTTCTAAAATATGGAATAATAGTAACTTGCCGCTAGCTTTCGATATTTCACCATTATGCAAAATTGTTAGAAACTCGGCGAATTTATCTGGTTTTAAAAGCTTTTCGCTAACTTCCTTCAAAGGCATGTCCAGTTTTTTCAAGTCACCAAGTAATTCATGAAGTAACCAACTGACAACAATTTTGGGATTAGTATCACTTTGGACATTTTTTTTGTATTCATTAAACGTTCGTAAATAGTAATCTCTCAACTCTTCATTGTTGTATAAATAATTCAACTCATTATGGATAGTAAGAATTTTGGCATCTTTCAAAGTAAGTAAATAAGGTTCTTCCATTAGTTCTTTGATACTCTCATCAGCAGACTTAGGTAGAGTTTTTTTGAATTCAGTTAAAATATCTGCATCTAATTTAATGCACGGTAGCTCTGGATCTGCCATATATCTATAATCAACGGATGATTCTTTTGACCTAAGTGTTATTGTCTTACTACCGTCCCAACTCTTCGTTTCTGTCATTCCTTTAAGTTTAGTTATATCACTATTCTCGAGTACATTAACTTGTCTCTTATATTCGTATTTGATAGCATTCATTATCGAAGATGTGTTTGGCATATTTTTCAATTCAACACGGGGATGTTCATTAACAGAAACATTGACATCTACACGAATAGAACCGGCTTCCAAGTCACCAGTTGAAATTTTCAAGTTCCGAACCAGGTTTTGGTACTTCTTGATAAAAGCACGCACCTGCTTGATGTCATCAAAATCGGGTTCTGTAACTAGTTCAATCAGTGGGACGTTTGATCTATTAAAGTCGATAAGTGTATCTTGATGTCTTTGTGCTGTATTGTCATGAGCATCGCTCTCATGCAAGTACATGGACCTACCTGTATCTTGCTCTATCTGTAATTGAGTAATATTAATTTGCTTCGAATCCTCCTTAATATCATCAAATTCTTTATTTAAAGTCAGAGCACCTCCTTTCGCAAATGGCCTATAATGTTGCGTGATTTGATAACCTTGTGGCTGATCTCCATAAAAGTAATGTTTTCTGTCAAACTGAGAGTTCAAATCAATGTTGCTGTCTAAAGATAGTGCCAATCTTATTGCAAATTGGACTGCTTCATAGTTTAGTTTCGGTTGTGTTCCTGGGAGAGCAATGTCAAAGTAGCTTGTATGAAAGTTTGGTTTTGATTTTGATTCGAAGGGATCATTTGTTGATAATGAAAATAACTTATTTTTGGTATCTAATTGCGTATGAATTTCTAGACCACATTTCAGCTTATAGTGATGCGTATTGGTGGACAGTTGCCTTCGTAAGCCTGAAGGTATTATAGTCTTTTTGAGCGTCAGCATTCTCTTAGTTCTTGTACCGAAAACTTACTTAGCCATAAAACAGTTTGGTAAATCTGCCTCTGTTTATTGATCAGAGGGCAGTGATATAATAAGACGATGATATTTCCCTCTAGGTATGTCTTCTGGATTAGTTTTACGTTATCAAGTGAATCTTCATTCAAAATCGATTCTTTCGAGATATATTTTCAAGGGTTTTGTTAGGGCTTGACAAATATATTACAAGCCCTAATTAACCTCAGTAACTGAAACGAAGCGTTGGCAATAAAAGATCAATCTAGGGGAATTGAACGTTAATCGACAACTTTACAGTCTTTTCATGGTAATTATTCTTCGAAGGCTCTACTGTTTGCGTCTTTTTGTAGCGAATGTCTCTATAAAATTGATAAACTAATGTATTTACGATGCTCCTACCAAAAAAAAATATAATAATCTGTTAAGAGTTTTACAATTATACGGAATTAAAATAAGCTGGCTTTCAGGTACCAACTGTTACACTTTTGTAAGTACTGCTCCATGTTAGACTCAAAACTTTTGAATAAATATATAGTCATTTAACAAGAAAGTTGCTCTTTCATTATCATTCCCGACAATTTTATAGATTCTAACAGGTCCCATTTAATAGCTCTCTTTTTTATCAGAAACGTTGAATTTTCTGCTACCAGCATCATTTTTCTTTTCTCGATTTTTTCTTTCTAAAACATTTTGTAACTGTTGAAGACTTCTTTCCGTTAAAGGAGACTTAACTGTTAATGTCCTTTTAACTCTTTTTGGGGTTTTACTATTGAAATGCTCTAAAATAAAACTAGTCAGTTCAGCTTCTTCATCCGTTTTTATATTTTCCCTGTCATTATTTACTGGCGATGACTCAAACCCACGAAAACTTCTCAGCGGATTGAAAAAAGTCTCATTATTACTTCTAGTTTTATAGTTGTTACACTTAACTACCGGTGTTGCTTTTTTCTTGCTACTTGTTCTATTTTCATCTTCTGAATATGAAGGCTTTTTGTTTATTCTATTTTTAAGAATTATTTTCTTTTTAACTTTTGTGACATCCATTATTATATTCAGTCAAACAAAATTATAATAAATTTGGAAAATAATTATATCAATTATTTTGGTCATTAAAACTTTAGAAGCAAAAAAAAATCTGTATTATTAGTTATATTTATTTTATTTCATTACTTATGTAAGTTTTTCATATAATTACAACAACGTCTTTACAAAAGAATCCTTTTTGTGACAATGAAAAGTGCTAAAAAATTTAGCTTTCTTATGTAAAAGCAACCATATATCATGACAGTATATCACCTAACTCCATCTTGCCAATACAGTCTAAGGCGCAGCTTATACTTACTACTGCGGGAATTGGTTTCCTCATTTAAAACTTCGTAAGTTTGTCCTACTAAACTTGAGACAAAGCAAGAAAAAAAAAGTAACACCGTATATAAACGCAACACTGGTAGCACTGTAAAGCAGTAAACAAATTAATATCATGACCCTAAACACTCCTGTTATTGGCTTTATTTAATATTTAACAGTTTTAATTAAACGTCACAGTGTCATATTATACGAGTTACCCAGCCGCGATATTCAATATTTTTTATAAATTTTTATGGAATTAGAAAAATTAAATAATAACAAAATAGCTTTTTGAACAAGAAGAGGTATTCTAGAGGAACAATTAGGCCCAATTTAAGTCTGTGTTGCTATTCAAAATATAGTTCTACATGTTTTCCACCCCGTTGAAAAGTAGAATTGACTACAGTAATAACACTTTTGCTGCCTCGAACACTATATCAGGAAGCAATGGTTCCAACAATCCATCGTTATTTTCCTCTAATACTGGCACAAATACTTTAAATTTGTCCAATTCGGACCAAATCAGATCTCTAAATGGCCAAACTGCGATTGGATCGCTTACTAATTCGGGATCAGGCGTTGCTTCGAATTCCTCAATCAATATTAATGAGCATGTCCGTATTAACGGTCTTGGTTCCAAGAAGCCTTTGGAATTAGCCAGTGAGTACATTGACCACTTGCAACGTCGAGATGCAAATACTCCAATTTTGGATGAAAGATCTTATTATAATAATGGAGTTAACTATAATTTCTCAAGAGAGGTTGGTGGTCTAGGAGCTTTTACACCATTTGAGAGACAAAAAGTTACAAACATTCCTGATGAATTATTAAAAGAAGCATCAAGAACTGAAATTAAAAGTGATATGGGTATATTTCCGGAATTGGATAGATGCTGGATCACCATAGATAACAAGTTAATATTATGGAATATAAATGATAGCACAGATTTTCAATCCATAGAAGAGATCAAACACACGATCTTGGATGTTGCACTTGTAAAACCCAAACCAAACACATTTGTAAGTCATATCAATCATCTTTTACTGATTTCAACCCCTTTCGATATCTATATTCTAGCTATTTCCTATGATAGGACAACAAATGAAATTAATGTTTTCAATACTGGTATGTCTGTGTCTATAAATGGGTTAGGTTCTTTGGAATTTGTTTCTTACGAATCGACTGGCCAAATTTTCTTTGCAAGCAAATCAAGCGGTTTAAATATCTGGGAACTACAGTACACAGGTTCTGACGATTGGTTTAACAGTAAATGTAATAAAATTTGTTTAACCCAATCAACATGGTCAAGTCTGTTACCAGCCAATATAATGACGAAGATTCCAGGTAGCAATTTGGTTCAATCATTTTTTGAAGAAGATTCAAAATATTCACAAGAAACAGTTTTACAACTTACTGTAGATCAATCTAGGGGCATAATTTACTCTTTATCTTCTAAATCAATTATAAGAGCATATTTAATCAATGGTAGTCGTTTGGAAGATCCAATGTCGATCGAACCTTCCTACATTAGTAGAATTATTGGTACTACTACGGCAAGGGGTGCTGCAATCTTAGGTAAGAGTTATCTAAAAATTTCCAAGATTATTTCAGTATCACAGCAGGAGAACAATAATTTATTTCTTGTTGCCTTAACCGTTGGTGGTGTTCGTCTCTATTTCAACGGTTCCGTTGGAAGATCTTACATCGAAGCACTTAGATTAGAATCTATCAAGTTCCCTCCAAGTTCTGTCACCCCTGAAATTATCCAACGCGAACTAGAACAACAGCAACTTGAGCAACAGAAAAGAAGCCTTCCTTTCTACTCAAGTTTATCATTTTCTGAGTCTGTCCTACTTAAATTGCAAAAAAAATCATCAGTCTTACTGGAAACTACAAAAGCAAGCACAATTATTACGCCCGGCATATTCTTTTCTGCTCTTATAAAATCTACCGAACCTCAACCTGCAAAATCGAATACAACAGCTAACGCTGGTACAACAACAACTACAACAACAGCAAATATTACTGACAAGAAAACTTCAAGTAAACAGCCAAGTCAAGCAACCATCAGCCATCGTTTATTTGTCAGTGTCCCTGATTATGGTATTCTAAAACAACATGGTAAATATGTTGAAAATGCGACATTTTTGGATACAACTGGCCCAGTTAAGACAATTGTAGCATTGACAGCCCCATTTAATGCTACTAATAAACCATCTGGTTATGCTAACGAGTTTGCTACACAATATAATGCTGAAAACTTGCGTATAGCTGTTCTAACCAATTCCTCACTTGAAATATATAGATACCGTACACCAGACGAAGTATTTGAATCACTGATTGATAATCCATTACCATTTTTACTAAACTACGGGTTATCGGAAGCTTGTTCGACTGCATTATTTGTTACTTGCAAATTTAATAAATCAGAAATTTTGAGATCAAAGGCGCTGACCTTTCTAACTGTTGGCCTTCCCGGTGTTATAGACATCAAACCTGCTTATAATCGTTATTCTGTCTCCACTGTTACCTCCTTATTATCAAAGCCATCATTAACTGTCACCCCACAGAGATTAACAACATCAGGCATATCTCCCTCGACTCCTAATTTCAATTTGGATGATGTCATCTTATCTCCAAGGTTTTATGGTATTGCTCTTTTAATTACAAGGTTATTCAGAGATATTTGGGATAGAAATATTTTTACTGTCAATAAACAAGCCAAATTTACTGCTGGTCACGAATTAATCAAGGAATCGTTGCATGGCGAAAACGTTATTTCAAGCATTTCCGTAACGAAGCATGATGTCAAATACTATTTGTCATCCATATTAATTCTAAATGAGTTTTTCACTAACTATGGCGATTCTATTACTCAAGTATCTGCACCTGTCTTAAATTCAGATAAGACGGCTAATAAAGCTGAAGAGGTTGCTAATCATGCTGAAAATATTGCTGTCGGCTCTCTGATCAAGCTGGTGCAATCGATCAAAGAAGCATTATCATTTTTGAACGTCTTATATGAAGAAAGTGAGATTGAAGGTTTTGAACAGCAATATTTAGTTTTTGACGAAATTGTTAAATTTTTGAAGATGGATGTACAAAAAAATCTTTCCAAACTGACATTCAAGGACTTATTCGCGCCAAATGAAAATACAAAATCTTTGATTAGAGACATTTCGTTATCCATAATCAACAGAAATATTGCAAGAGGTGCATCTATTGAATATACCGCTACAACTTTACAAGAACGTTGTGGCTCATTTTGCTCAAGCAGTGACATATTGAGTTTTAGAGCTATTGAACATTTGAGAAAAGCTAAAGAAATTGGTCTTAGAGATTATGACTCTTTATGCTATCATTTGAATAGTGCAATCAAGTTATTTGAAAAGACCGTTGACGATTTATCTTTTGAAAAAATCAAGGATGCTGTTTCGGTCATGTTAAGTTTAAATTATTTCCCAAAGACCATAGAATTCCTATTAAATATTGCAAACTTCATGGATAAAAATAAATTAGCCTATCAATATGTTGCTAACGGATATTTGGAGAATGATGAAAGAAAAAAATACTACGAAAAACGTATGATTTTATATGATTTTGTGTTGGAAACTTTGGTTAAAGTGGACGAGGTTGCCTCAAAGAGTACAGGTAATGCTCCTGAAGCCTTATTAGTCTCAAATTCAAACACAACGTTAAAAGATGAAAGTTACTCTATTGCATTAAATTATAATGATAAGTTGTTTCATTACCATTTATATGACTGGCTTGTTTCTCAAAAACAAGAAGATAAGTTACTAGAACTAGATACTGCATTTATCCGTTCATATTTGGAGGAAAAAGCCAAGGATTCTTTGAAAATATCCAATTTATTATGGGTGTACCATTCCAGAAAATCTCACTTCTATCAAGCTGCAGAGATTCTTTATTCATTAGCCATTTCTGATTTTGATATCAATTTGGTCGATCGTATTGAGTGCTTATCACGTGCAAATGGGTTCTGTAATGGTGTTTGCCCACCAAACCAAAAACAAAGCATGGTTCAATTAGCCACAACCATCCAAGAATTATTTGATATTGCCGCAGTTCAAGATGACATTTTATCTCTGACAAATACCGATAATAGGATTGACTCAAAAACCAAAGAGACGCTGGCTAAAGAATTGGACGGCAAGATCTTACCTGTCAGTGATTTATTTAATGATTATGTTGTTCCGTTAGGATACCATGAAATTGCTTTAAACATTTTCAAGATATCAGATTTCAGGAATCAAGAAGAAATTATGGATAAATGGAATGAGTTATTTGAATCTTTGAAAAAAGAATTTAAAAATAACGGTAAAATTGAAGAATCTCAAAATTTCATCACACTTCTATCTAATGTTGTTATCAAGGTGGGTAGAAACGTTCATACTTCAGAATTTGTGTTTCCAATTTCTGATTTATTTTTAATAATATGCAACCTATTTTATGAAACTCTACCACATAAGCATATAAAGGAAGGTTCCGTAGTTACAATTTTCATATCCGCAGGCGTATCATACAGTAAAATGTACTATATTCTGAAAGATTTGATTGAGACTTCGGATACGACCAATGCGTTATTCAATAAGGAAATGGTTTGGTTAATTAAGGAATGGTACCAACATGATAGAAAGTTGAGAGATATAATAACGTTTGATGCCATCTCTAATCTAAAAGAATACAGTATAGAAACAGATCCAATCGAGAATTACGCAAAGAGAACTGGAAATAGCATATAATAAACATGTAATCTGTATTTTATGTAAAAACAAAATTTGTACGATAAAAAGATATATGTTCTAAATAGAAAATAAAAAAACACATTACTTAAAAAGTCCAATTTCCTATATAGAGGACTCTTGAAAAAACCATACATATATAGCAAAAACAAAAGTAGTTATTGAGTTAAATATTATGTTTATATTATTTATATCTTTGAATATATGATGACGAAATTTGCCCAAGTAACCTTATCAAGATCAGACTCACAGTTTTAGAAATATACATTAGAAATGCCGAAAATTCAATTACCAAATGTATTTTCTCCAGAATATGTTACATAAAGAAACCCATCCTTATCCTTATGTTCTTGATATACCGAAGACATCAATGCTGCCGTTGGAGGCAATGTATCATTAACAAATATAAAGATAGCCTTTTCTGGAGGTAACATTATCCTTTTTCTAATAACGTATACAAATTGCCCCACCGTAAGATCGGCCGGAACCAAGTACTTACGTTTATCAATTTCTGGTATATCTGATTTTTCTGCCTTTTCACAAATTACTGGCATTCTATTTTGAAATTTATCTAATATCCTCTCAGATTCTGCTTTCCTTTTTTCAAATGGATATTCCGATTTAAATGTAGACTTCATGGTCGTGCGTAACTAATAATTTAATCTATATATATCTTATGTTACTGTTCTTTACAGTTCATTCTTCAAAACTACACAAAGAAGGTTTAATAATTGATGTTCTTCAACTTCTGTAATACCACACCTGCCACCCCTTAAAAAAAGATGAGGTGCACGTGACCGTAACACTATATTGATAACAAAATATTAAATAATATTATTAAATAATCGATGGAGTAATGGGACTGTTTTGAAGTTCTTACGGTACCTTTTGGTAACCTCTTTATTTAAAAATATTTTCACCTAGATCTGTACCTACACTCCTTTCTGTTTGTCATAATATCTTACTTAATTACTGATTCGCATAACGATTATTAGGCACAATAGTATTATTTTCTTATGCATAATTAAAAATACATGTCATAAGACATGCTTTGTAAAACAGCCATGTGTATTTTTTCTTCATTAATTTGAAGAGAGCCTGAAGATCTCTTGCTTAGCCTTCAGTCAATTAATCTGACAAACCCTGCCGAGAATAATCAGCTTTTAATGCCATTATAATCAAGCTCCCATATTAGTGGGAATGTGTTAGTCTTGTCGAAATACCCAATTAATTACATACAAATAAACAATTATGAACAACAAAATTCTATAATATAATACTCTGCTTAGATATATAGAGAAATTACTATTAGAGATGCACCTAAATATTTAACTTTATATCTTACAGAAACTAAAAACGCTAATAGATAACTAAAGTACAATGAGTAAGTTTATCATGAGATTCATAACTTGAAAATCTTTAACTCGAATGTGGTGTCGTTGATAGATTGTTCTTCATCAGCAATAGCACCGGTTCTGCTGGAATCGGCCTTAACAATTTGGGATCTACATGTCTTAGATAGCATTTCTAAGTGATCCTTGACAATGTTATCCAGGTCAATAGTATCCTTGATTAAGGAATATTCCACTATGACATCATCAGTAGCTCTTAGACCACACTTCTTTCTTAACTTTTGGATTCTGTTAATCAATTCTCTGGCTAAACCTTCGCTTCTTAATTCTGGGTAGATGTTGGTATCCAAAACAATCAACACTTCTTGATCAGTTCTAGTTTCTTGACCAGCTTGAATTGAGGACTCTGGTAAATCTCTGATAACATTTAATTCACCCTTAATTAAATCAATACCAGCAACAGTTAATTTACCGGTTTCCAAGTAAGCCCGTACTTCGTCAGATGAGACAGATGGTAAAGCATCTTTAACCTTCTTAGCATCCTTCTTCAACTTCTTACCTAAAACTGGCCAGTCAGCGACAGCCTTGTATTGGACGCCATATTTCTCTTCATCATCAGTAATGATGATATCACGGACGTTTAATTCTTCGATGATATAGTTCTTTAATTCTTCAATATCTTTTAGGTATTCCTTGTCAGTATGTAGAATAACTAATGTCTTTAATGGAGTCTTTAAAGAAATAGTCTTCTTTTCACGGATATTTCTACCTAAATCAATGATAGATTGCATTCTAGCGACGGCCTTTTCAATATCCTTATTAAATAACTCTTCTCTTGCTTCTGGGTAAGATAAGAAATGGACAGATCTGTCATCCTTACCAAATTCTTCCATAACTTCATAAGGAATGAATTGCTTCATCTTTAAGTAAATACAATCAGACAAGAATGGGGTGAAAGGTGCCATAGCACGAACGAAGGTGAATAAAGCTTCAAATAAAGTATTTAAAGCCTCTAAACAGTCCTTTAAACCATTTTCACCCTTCAAACGACGACGGTTGAATCTGATATACCAGTTAGTCAACTCATCAAGGAAGTTCAATAATTTTGGAACAACAGTGTATAATCTGTATTCACCCATTTCTTGATGAATGGATTGAACTAAAGTTTGCATGGAAGCCAAAATCCATTTGTCCATAACATTTTCACTAGTGACTTCTGGATCATACCAGAAACCAACATTTGTGGTTTTTCTTAATAATTCAATTTGACCTTCCAAGAATTTGTAAGAGTTGTACCATGGTAATAGAACCTTTGTAACAACTTCTTTAACACCATCTTCTTTGAATTTCAAACTTTCTGCCTTTAATACTGGTGAGTTGATTAAATATAATCTTAATGCATCCGCACCGTATTTTTCTAGGACGATATTTGGATCAGGATAATTCTTCAAGGACTTAGACATTTTTCTACCATCAGAGGCCAAGACGATACCAGAAACAATGACGTTTTTGTATGGTACTTCACCGAATAAATGTGTACCTAAGACACTTAAAGTGTAGAACCAACCTCTAGTTTGATCTAAACCTTCAGAAATAAAGTTAGCAGGAACTCTTTCATTGAATTTTTCAGTGTTTTCAAAAGGATAATGTTGAGAAGCGTATGGCATAGAACCAGATTCGAACCAACAATCAAAGACTTCTTCAATTCTCTTTAATTCACCCTTACCTTGCTTTGATGGAATGGTTAATTTATCGATGATATCACGATGTAAATCTTTGATGTCTGTAACACCAGTTAATTGTTCTAATTCTTCAATAGAACCAACACAAACAATTTCTTCAAAATCGTCAGAAACCCATAATGGAATTGGTGTACCCCAGTATCTGTTTCTGGAAACATTCCAATCACGAGCGTTAGCAATCCAGTTACTGAATCTTTTCTCCTTAATAACATTTGGAACCCAGTGAGATTTTTCAACGGATTCTAACATTTGTGGAATAATTTCAGTTACACGGACAAACCAAGCTGGAACAGTTCTGTACAATAATGGAGTATCTGATCTCCAACAGAATGGGTAAGAGTGACGAATTTGAGCGGCGACTAATAAGTTACCAGTGTTGGTCAAATGCTTGATAATCAATTTATCAGCATCCTTAACATAAATGCCGGCGAAATCGGTGACTTCTGGAGTAAACTTACCTAAATCATCAACTGGATTTGGGAAAGTTGATTCTTTAGTGATAATACCATTTCTCAAACAAACGTTGTAATCCTCTTCACCAAAAGCAGGAGCGTTATGGACAATACCGGTACCAGAATCGCTGGTAACATAGTTATCTGAAATAACTCTAAAAGCAGTTTCCTTCCATTCATCAGCAAAGTAAGGGAATAATGGCTTATACTTTAGGCCCACTAAATCTGAACCCTTGATCTTTTCAACAATTTTGAATTTAGCATCTTTTGGTTTCTTATATAAAGTCTTGATCAAAGATTCTAACAAGATGTAGTAACAGTCCTTAGTTTCATCATGAATTTTGACATATTCAAAATCAGCGTTAACACATAAGGCCATGTTAGATGGTAAAGTCCATGGGGTGGTAGTCCATGCAACTAATTGAGTCTTATCTTGACCAACGACGTCAAAACCTATGGTAACGGCAGGATCGTTAACATCCTTATAGTTTTGTTGAGCTTCAAAATTACTTAATGGAGTAGTTAAACCAGTAGAGTAAGGCATAACTCTATAACCACGGTAAACTTGGTTCTTTTCGTAAAGTTGCTTGAAAGCCCACCATGTAGATTCCATAAAAGATGGATACATAGTTTTGTAATCGTTATCGAAATCAATCCAACGACCTAAACGACCAATTGTCTTTCTCCAATCGGCAGCGTAAGTCATAACAATCGATCTACATTCGTTGTTATAGTTTTCTAAACCATATTTGAAAACATCATCTTTACCCTTGATGCCTAATTTCTTGTCAATAATATGTTCAATTGGAACACCGTGAGTATCCCAACCAAATCTTCTTTCGACATGGTGGCCGGTCATAGTGGCATATCTTGGAACAATATCCTTGATGGTAGAGGCTAAGATATGACCATAATGAGGAGTACCTGTAGCGAATGGAGGACCATCGAAAAATGAGAATTCTGGTTTATCCTTAGTTAGCTCTAAAGAGGTGTGAAAAGCGTCAATTTCTTCCCATAAAGCAAGAACTTTTTCTTCTTCTTTTGGGAAGGAGAAATGAGTTGATTCTTCAGACATAAGTTATTAGTTTTTTTATGGGATTTGTCTTTAAGATGTGAGCCAAAACCTTCAACAAGAAGCTACGTGATAGAGAAGCATAAGCACCCACAAATGCAAATTAAAATATTTTTGAAACTTCCAAACGATTCCATGGTGGTAATTATTTTTCAGCATCGCCAGATTTCATTTTTCTGACTCACTACTTTCAGTGGGCGTGAAAAATTTTTGCGTTTTAAGTAACGGGAATAAAATTGACATAAAAGTAAACAGAAGTAAGTAAATAGAAAAATTGATACATAGCAACTTATATAATGGGAACTGAAGGTTTAATCAACTTCTTCAACTGTAGGACCAGAGTCGGCTCCACCATGTGATCCCGCACCAGCACCTGGTGGTGCACCTGGCATTCCTCCGGGGCCACCAGCACCACCTCCACCCTGTGAGTAGAACTTTTGCATAATTGGATTAGCAACACCTTCCAGTTCTTTTTGCCTATCCCTATACTCATCAATAGATGCTGCTTGTGAGGAATCTAACCAATCGATGGTTTCCTGCGATGCCTTTTCTAATGTATTGAGATCATCCGCATCGACTTTTTCCTTGAAATTGGCCTCTGCAATGGTGTTCTTCAATGAAAAGGCATATGATTCAAGACCGTTCTTTGCCTGAACACGTTCTGCCTCTTTGTCATCCTCAGCCTTATATTTTTCGGCTTCTGAAACCATTCTCTCAATATCAGACTTGGATAATCTACCTTTATCATTTGTAATAGTAATCTTATTGGATTTACCAGTACCCTTTTCTATAGCAGAGACGTTAAGAATACCATTGGCATCAATATCAAACGTCACTTCAATTTGTGGGATACCTCTAGGTGCAGGTGGAATTCCACTTAATTCAAACTTACCAAGAATATTATTATCCTTCGTTCTTGTTCTTTCGCCTTCAAAGACTTGAATTAAGACACCTGGTTGATTATCAGCATAAGTAGAGAAGGTTTCGGACTTCTTCGTAGGAATTGTTGAATTTCTTGGAATTAGCTTGGTCATGATACCGCCTGCGGTTTCAATACCTAATGATAATGGCGCGACATCTAATAATAACAAATCCTGTGTCTTTGTAGATGTATCTCCCGTTAGAATAGCGGCCTGAACTGCAGCACCATATGCTACAGCTTCATCTGGATTAATTGATTTATTTGGTTCCTTACCATTAAAAAAATCAGAAACTAATTTTTGAATCTTTGGAATTCTTGTAGAACCACCAACGAGGACGATCTCATCGATTTGTGATTTATCTAGCTTCGAATCTCTTAAAACTTTTTCAACAGGATCAATAGTAGATCTAAATAAATCTGCACATAACTCTTCAAATCTTGCCCTTGTTATAGAAGTATAAAAATCCATACCTTCAAATAAGGAATCGATTTCAATGGACGTTTGAGAAGAGGATGATAAGGCACGTTTGGCTCTTTCTGCAGCGGTTCTTAACCTTCTTAAAGATCTTTGGTTATTAGTAATATCCTTTTTAGTCTTTCTCTTAAACTCTGCAGCCAAGTGTGTCACCAATCTATTATCAAAATCTTCACCACCTAAATGAGTATCTCCTGCAGTGGCTTTAACTTCAAAGACACCTTCATCAATAGATAATAAAGACACATCAAAAGTACCACCACCCAAATCAAAGATCAATACTTCATGTTCTGCAACACCCTTTTTATCTAAACCGTAGGCAATAGCCGCCGCAGTTGGTTCATTAATAATTCTTAAAACATTCATGCCTGCAATTGTTCCAGCATCTTTTGTAGCTTGCCTTTGTGAATCATTGAAATATGCAGGAACAGTGACTACAGCATCTTTAATAGTTGTTCCTAAATAGTTTTCTGCAGTTTCCTTCATTTTAACAAGAATCATCGAAGAAATTTCTTCAGGTGTAAATGTTTTGGTCTCACCTTTATACTCCACTTGAACTACTGGTTTACCTTCTCTGGAAATAATTTTAAATGGGAAATGTTTAGCATCATTAACTACTTCAGGGTCGTCAAATTTACGACCAATCAATCTTTTAGCATCAAAAACTGTATTCTGTGGGTTAATAGCTGCTTGATTCTTAGCAGCGTCACCAATTAATCTTTCTGTGTCATTGAATGCAACATAAGAGGGTGTAGTTCTGTTACCTTGATCATTGGCAATAATTTCCACACGATCATTAGCAAAATGAGCTACGCATGAATATGTCGTACCTAAATCAATACCTATTGCTTTTGACATTATATTTTTGGAAAACTATGTTTAGTATACTTTTGATTAGTTGATGTCGTTTGCAAAATATTAAAAATACTGTAAATATTATATATAATAAAATATCAAAACAGAACTGTCAACTATTTATATAACACGCAAATGATACTCTTATTATACTTCTACAACAATATCCTTAATTTTTTTTTGCGACTGGAAATTTGTCAAACTTATATTATTCTACTACATTCTATCAAGATCTATTGTTACAAATGTAAAAAGACTTAGTTGGGCTCATGTTTTGCAACTAAACTAGTCCTCATGTTAATAACATCTATTTGTTTCCATTATACTCCCTTTAACGTTCATTGGAATCATTGTTGCGCCGCGTCCCCTAATATATTGATTATGTGGAACTATTCCAAGTTCTTTTCTCTTGGTAAAATATTATATGGTAAAAACTATTAGAAAATGTGGTTGAAAGATACAAATGAATTATACAAATATATAAATGATGTGCAATAATCTCTCAAGCTTATTTCTTAGCAGTCATTCTTCTTAAGTAGAAAGCTAATTCTTCACCTTCTAAGATGTAACCATCACATCTACCGGATTGACCTGGTCTAGAAGAGATAGCAGCGTATAATCTACCAGCAGCGAATTGAGATTCGACGGCTTGTTCGATTTTAGCAGAGGCAGCTCTAGAAGCCCACTTTCTTTCAGCGTTCTTAGACTTGGTAGCAGTTTCTTCTTCCTTGACATTCTTCTTCTTACCTAAAGTTTGACCGTAATGAGCTTCATACCATTGTCTGAATGGAGTAGCATCGATTTGAACGATAGCAGCTTTAGTTAAAGTGTTGGTTCTAACCAATTCATTGTTAGATGGATGGTAAGCGACACCAACAATTCTTGTCTTCTTGGCAACACCTTCGGAACCCCAGGAAAAGTTACCAGTTTCAATTCTTAAGGCTCTATATTTCTTGTTACCACCTCTGGTTCTAACAGAGTGGATTCTCTTGGCACCAATTTTAGTGTTAGCTGGTTGACGACCTAATTCAAACTTTCTCTTCTTTCTGAATTGAGCACGCTTAGCACCGGTGGCTGATCTTTTGTGACGAGAATCACGAGAAATACCCATTTTGATAACTGTAATAAAAAATAAATAAATTAGTTCTTGTTAGTAAAAAAGACTTGGTTTCAACATAGAAGTAGTATTGGATAATTTCAACGCATTTCTTTTGTATAACGTCCTTGGTAGTATGGTTTTTCTCTTAAAAATTTCCTAATCCTTGAACCCTCATTTCATAATATTGGTATTGTATATTCAAAGGTCTCTACACTTTCCATAGCTCATGCAATTTTATCCTACTCATTACGACATCATATGGTACATACGTTTTGTCTGTGGTGATTTTTTACGGTTTATTAAAGACTAATCAAAAAATCAAGCAATTAATACACTATATTGTATAAAAAATCTATATATTTTCACTATAATGGATTAATCGATTAACGTTTGTTAGAACATTTAGTCTCGCGTTACTATCGCTTTCCTGGTGGGTAATGCGATGGTGGGCAGCAAACAACGCTAAACTCTAGAGGGACCTTGACGGAAAAGAACAAAATTTCGACCCGCCAAGGATAATTGTTTATGCTGCGACCGAATACTCCAGACAGCGCAGTTTCTGCCTAGAATCTAGAGAGACGTATCTTTTGCGTCTGCGTGAAAAAATAAAAAAAATTTGAAAAATTTTGAAAAATTAAAAAAAATGTTGTGTCTGGGTTCAAAACAGTCAAATGTTAGTTTTTTTTTTCTGGAATTTTTTGGAGCTTTTTTAATATATAAAGAGAAATGATCGTTATATACATATTTTATTGTCAGTTAGATACAAGAAAGCAGGTTAGAAGAAACAAACAACATTTGCTAAATATGTCTACTTACGACCAGGTTGAAATAGAAGATATGACTTTCCATCCAGAAAGTCAGATGTTTACATATCCATGTCCTTGTGGTGATCGTTTTGAAATCCTCATCGATGACATGTTCGATGGAGAAGCCATCGCCGTGTGTCCAAGTTGTTCTCTGATGATTGATGTTATTTTTGAATCTGAGGACTTGGCAGAATACTATGAGAAAGCTGGTATATCTCCCCCTGAACCGATTTCTGCATAAAACTTGTTTTTCTCACAACAAGTTCAAATTTCATAGACAACTACTTATTCAATTATTAGTTTCTCTCATTCATCATATATTCCCACAATATAAAAAAAAAACGATCATGTACTATAGAAAATCTTTTTTTTTTGGTTTCAAACTATTGGAGTTGTGTTTCTCCTTTACAGTCAGTTTAGTTTACTGATACCCAATCCTTCAAAGTATCACAGTATTTAATTTGCATATGTTATTAGTTATTATATAAAATTCTAGTTACAATTTAATATATGTATTTGTACCTCATCGGAGTTACTTTATTTTAAACAAACAAACAAACGAAGCATATGAAAAATTTCCAAAATTATTGAAGGTAAACAAACTACTCATCACTAATCCACCAGCATACATCTACGAGCTATGAGTAAGAAAATTATCAAGACGCAGACACCAGAACTAGAGACTCTGACTTATACACCTACTGCGGAGGCTCCAAAGAAAATATCTACCGATGAAGTCAAATTGAGAAGGGTCGCTAGACCAATTAGACATGTAAAATTCATACCAATCAAAGCACAGGTCTTCCGTTCACAAGATGGACCTATCGAATTTTCGTATGAAAAGAAGATTAAGACTCCAATTCCTAAAAATAAATTGGTCGTAGAGGTAAGACATGTAGGTTTGAATCCCGTTGATTCGAAGATAAAAAATGGCTACACAAAAGCCATTTATGGTGAGATTGGCTTGGGCAGAGAGTATAGTGGTGTAGTGACTGATGTTGGTAGTGATATTGCCTATGCATGGCATGTGGGTGATGAAGTCTTTGGTACCTATTATCATCCACATTTAGCTGTAGGATCTTTACAAAGCTCTATATTGATTGATCCAAAAGTTGACGCTATATTATTGAAACCAAAAAATATTACCGGCGAAGAAGCTGCTGGGGCTTTATTCTGTTTAGGTACTGCTTTCAATATCTTAGATAAGTTACAGAGGGGAAAGTACTTAACGTCAGAATCTAATGTGTTAATTAATGGTGGAACCAGTTCTGTGGCCATATTTGCAATTCAATTATTAAAGCGTTATTATAATGTTACCAAAAAATTAGTTATTGTAACTTCAAGTAATGGACCGGAAGTACTCATGAAAGAATTTCCTGATTTGGCTGATGAAATGATTTTTATTAATTACTTAACCTGTAGAGGTAAAGCAAGTAAACCTTTGAGAAAAATGTTAGAAGAAAGAAAAATTGAATCGTATATTGAAACTGCCGATAACAGTGAAGTTATTGACTATAATCAAGGAAAATTTGATATTGTTTTGGATTTCGTTGGCGGTTATGATATTTTATCGCATTCTAGTAGCCTAATCCACGGGAAAGGTTCATACGTTACTACCGTTGGTGACTATGTTGCAAACTATAAAGAAGATGTATTTAATTCGTGGGATAACCCAAGCGCAAATGCAAGAAAGATGTTTGGTTCCATAATTTGGTCATACAATTATATACATTACTATTTTGATCCTAATGCAAACACCGCATCTAAAAATGATTGGATCAATAAATGTGGTGAATTCTTAGCTGATGGTACTGTTAAATGTGTTGTTAATAAAATCTTTGATTGGAAAAATACCGCTGATGCATTTAAATACATGAAAACACAACGTGCGCAAGGTAAAATCATCATCAATGTTGAAAAATTTTGATCCATATAGATACACGTACATAATTTATACATCATAATTACTATTTGTAATCTCATTAAAGAAAGTTCAATAATTTTTTTTTATATATGTTTTTTTTATCATCATGATTTTTTCATCATGATTTTTTCATCCTCATTATTGCACTGCCAATCGCCAAATTACTCTTAATCGTATTCCACAATGCTGGTAAACTTATCTCTATCATGCAATTTCGTTTCATTCGTTAGCTTTATCTCATAAAAAGACCTAAGATGAATAAACAGATGGCAAACCCGATATAATAAATTGAAGAACCCTCTTTATTTTCTCTCTTTTCATGCTTGTTCAAAGCACGCAAAGCTTCTTCAGCACGTATTCTATCTTCTGGATCCTTTATTTCATCTAATGGAATAACTTTCTCTTTAGCTGCCTCTGCAATTGGATCACTTCTTTTCGCTGAAGTTTTCAAATTTTCAACAAAATCATTGTCCCCTAAACTTCTCTTCTCAAGTTCAGTTAAGTTCGACTTAACAATATCAGGAAATACAATCTTAAACCTTCTATTCGAATATGTGTTGTAATCCATTGATTTTCTAGCGAGTAGTTTCTTTTGAGCTTCTGTGGTATTTATGGATCCCGTTGTTGCCTCATCGCCCGTCATAAAACTCAAAAGACCAGTTAGGATAGTAGCTACCGACCAGCCTGGATTCCATAAATCTGGGTGATAGTCACTCATCGATAAACAAAGTCTGGTATTCTCTTTAAAACGACCATTTGGTGTAATCATACGAATAGCAGGTGGTTTATACGGATAATCTGATGGGAAGGTCAATGTACCGTGATATTGACCATGCTCGTATGGCGTTTCTGGTGGGCCAGTAATAACATAGTGCCATTCCAAAATATTGTCCTCGTTAGGACGTGCAACAATATATGGGGGTGGGTTTTCGACTATAAGTTTATATTCCTTGGTTAGACGTTTAAGAGCTTGTTTTGTAGCCATGATTTCTACTATTGACAAAACACCTTTTTTTATGGTTATGAATAATCTATTTACTAATTAGCTGATGATTGTTTTACCTGTTTTCTTTCTTTACAATATCATGAAAGGACAAGTCAACATCTTTATCTGATAATCAAAATTGATTTTGTTGAGATGTTTGTTTCTAGAAGGTTTTAGTCAGAGTTCCTAGAAGTATCCGGGTAACGCTATTAACAAATCATGTTTTAGATAATATAAGAGAATATTATATAATAACCATGAAATTATTATTTATTAGTATGTGTTTTCTTGTAGAGTTATTTATTGTACATCCTTTGAACTTTTCCTGAAACTGAACATTCTTGATTTGCGTCTTCCTCCTTTAATCGGCGTGGTGTTTTTGTCTTCCATTGACAAAATTGCCTCCTCTGGTACCCCATTTAGACCACTAGTACAGCTATTATTTCTTGATTGCAAAGCTTGTAACCTTAACTGGTCATCGCTTTTCAATAAGCTATCGATATTCTGTTGGATTGTCTTGTCACTATCAGTTTGATCGAGACAACTTTCTTCGCCATTAATCATTTCATTGTAAAACAGAACATATGCCGTTGTTAAATTATTTATATCACCTGTAAACTTCAGTACGTCTTCTTCACTAATTGCCTCCACAGTTTCATCATCAAACAGTAACCAGCCAAACTTGTCAGTCTTACAAAGTGACACATAGTGTCCATGTTGTGGCCCACCTCCCATATGTATCACTACACCTGCTAATTCATATCGTTTAGAAATTGAACTATCAAATGAGGAGCAGACGTTTAATACAAGTGGATAACGGATCTTGTTAAACAATTTAATATTTGTATTCTCCTTTTCTGAATATTTAAATCTTTTTAGATGTAATGAAAGCGTCTTTGGTAATTGTTTCAAACCAACTAATCTTTCTGCTTCCTGTAATCCACAGCATCTATCACAATAAAACTTATTTGAACCCTTTAACATTTCCCTTTGGTGGAAACTTCTTAAAATGTCTTGGATATTTATTGCTTCATCATCTTGGACTTCAATAGGAAAATCTAGAAATGGTTCTTCTTTAGAGGTAACATTATCACAGGTCAAACATTTAATACTGTTAGTCATAGTACCTTGAAACTTATCCCTAATAAAATTTGAATTTCCCTGTGTATTTGGTGATAATTTTGAATTTCTCTTATCAATATAATCACTTAGTTCATTCAATAAGAAATTTAAAAATTCATGAGCATCTTGATGCATCATCGAACTAAACAACACATTTTCTTTCCTTAATGTAGATATGAATTGTTTCGGCGAGACAACACCAGTTAATAAATTATTCTCCGTAATACATTCAAATATATCCTTTAAGCCATTATATAGGGGAGATTCATCCTTTTCATTTATAGCATGGTCAATATTTAAAACGGGTCCATTTATCAAAGCAGCTTTTTTCCTTTGATCGCTTGACATATATCTATATCTAGTTTCCGTTGAATTGCTATTATTACTATTATTACGTGTGTCTACATTCATATGGTCGGTACCTTTTTCATTAATATCGTTACCGTCGGAGAAACTCAACTTATTAAAGGAGATGTCACCATGCTCTTCACTAAGCAATTCAGACGAATTACTTCTATTTGATGTCTGAGGAGGCAGTCTTCCAACGATAACAGTCCTTTTACTTTCTTCAATCTTTTCAGAAAGTTCAGAATTAATAAGTGGCATTGTTGGAGCCGATCTGGCCATGCTAATTTGAGAATCATTCATATCTCTTGATATGTTAATTATATCACTATCGTTACCACTATAGTAATTATTATTACTATTACTACGTCTTAAAAATCCAGAAAGAAGATTTTTACTATGCTGTGAAGATGTCCTTTCATTTGATTGATTAGTTTTATTATCACTGTCATTAGTATTATGGTAGAAACTAAAACTTTCACTAACGCTTGTATTACCATCTATATTTGAAAATGACGAATTCGGATTCCTTAGACCTTTCATTTCAGTTTTCCTCTCCCTAGCAACACTGGGATCTTTTGTTGGGTATGCTAAAATATTATTTCTAACATCTGTTGAATTAAAGAGACACTGTAGAACAGAGTTACAGTAACATGTGTTGCCAAAATTTTCATAACCAAACACTTTGTTAGAACCGTTACCAAATGGCATAGATGCAGATATTGTAGTATTGAATATAGATCCACCAAAACTATTCATCATATCTTCTGCCGTAGGCGATAATAGCGGATCATCGTTGAATGGATTAGTGAGTTCAAAGTGCGGGAGATTACTCTCCTTAACCGTTCGTAAAGGACTAGAATGTATCAAGTCATTAGCTACATTAGTTTGTATATTTTCACCTCCATCAACATTTTCATAATCCACACTTGATAAATTTTCGTATGAATCATTAATTAAATCGGCATTTTCAATTATCAAGTCGTCGTCAGGGCTTTGTTTCTTTTTGTTTGATTTACTAATCGTTAACCATCTCTTTAACATTTTTCAGTGCGTGCGTTATCACCAAATTGATTATTTATTACTATAGCTTGCTGACTTTTTATCATTTACCTTTCAATGGTGAAATTTGTAGACATTATCATTATATCATATACGTGAATATTTCCAATTCGCGTAACTGGCGAACAAACGACCGTACCAAAAAAAAATGAGAAAATTGTGTGACAAAAGGCTTAAATAATTATTGTGTGATCAATCATGTTAAAAGTACAGACATAACGAATTTGCTAATAAATAATTGGAATAAATACAAAATGAACAAGTACATAGGTGGTAAAAACAAATATATATGTATATAAATAAATAAGTCGTAAAATAGCGTTTTTTTCATAAAAGAGGTCAGAATTCAGGTTCCATATTCATATCAAATAAACCAAAGAAGTCATCATTACTCAAATTTCCTTCCATCCAACCAGCGCTTTGTTGTTGAAAGAAGTCAGTTAATGGATTAGCAGGCCCATTGACAACATTACTGTTGCTATAGTTGCTACTATTACTGCTATTATTTCTTTCATTTGAAACTGTTTGGTTCGGTGGTTGGAACGGTTTATTTGGATCTAATAGTGAGTTTAAATTTGGATAATTTGAATTTGACAATGTTGTTGATTGAACTTGGTTATTGTTAAAAGAATCATAATTATTTCTACGTTGTGCGTCTTTGGCAATTAAAGTATTTATATTTGGACCAAAAAGGGAATGTAGATTACGACGTCTTCTTTTATTTTGTTGTTGTTGATGATGATGTTGTTGTTGTTGTGGAGATAATGACTGTTGTCGTTGAATATTATTAAAATTTGTATTAATACCAGTATTCATATTATCTGGATTTGTATAATCTGAATTTGGTGTCATTAATAATGAATCAGGAGTTTCATTATTATTCATTGTAAGTGGTTGAATTAAACTTAAACCATTTTGATTTAACAATGAACTATCTAATTTGACACTACCTGTTTCATCTAACATAAATAATGGTATACCATTAATTTCCATAACAGAATTAGAACCATCATCATTTTTTTTCCTTGCTTTTTCTTCAGCATTTTTTAATGCATTTTTCGTTGGTACTAAAGTTGTTACGGTGGTACCACCGGGAGTTAATTGTGTTATAGTTTCAAAATCATCTCTTGTAATATGATTATATAATGGTAAAGGATATAATTTATTTTTTTCGATTAATTTTTTAGTCTTTTTATTATTAACTTGTTCGTTATATTTTGGATCCATTTCTCTTCTTCTTGCTTCATGAACACACCAAACGAGATCATAAAATAAGGAACCAGTTAAATGTGATCTCATTCTTGATATGACACCGTTTTTTTCGATAAATACTTCTGGATGAGTCACTAATACTAAATTTAATTTTTCTAACATACTTGCAGTTCTTGAAATATCATTTTCAACAGTTGACCATGCAGTTAATTGATTTCTAAAGAGTCTATGGATGGTAACAATTGATTGTCTTGCGGAATTTAAATACTTGTTTGGTAATAATGGTGATAATTGTAATTTAAAAAGAATTAAAGCTGCAAATGTTGCACTTTGTCTAATGTAAATTGGTAAAGAAATTAATTGATTTTTCTCTAAAAGATTTGTTAATAATGTTACAACTTTTGTTGCATAAAAATAAGTATTTGTCACATAATGAGATTGATCATCTAAGGGAGTTCCAGGTAAAAAGACAAAACAAGAAATCATTAATCTAACATAGAGGTAATAAATATTAACGACATCATCATTTTTTGAATCAAAATTTAACTCATTATTTAATTGATCTAATTCTTGACTTAAATTTATTAAATTTTTATAACGATTTTTAGGTTCCATTAAACCATCGGGTGAAGTTACACTTGAGCCAATAATTGTACATAATTTTAATTGGAAACTTGATAATCTTATTAATCTTTTAAATCTTGGAGGTAATTTAAATTTTGAGTTATTATGATAAATAGTTTTAATAATTTCTTCATCACTACTTGATGGTAGATCTTGTTCATCTTGGGAAGAAATTGCCATTTCAATTAAATAATCAGTTTTACAACTTGGTGGTAAACCTAAAATGCTTGCCCAACAGCATTCAGCGAAGAAAATACCTAACCAAGTTCTTGTTCTCCATTTTTCTGCGTTTGGCATTGAAGTTTGAGTTCTTGTAAATTCGGTAATAAATTCACCACGATGGAGACCTAATTGATAGGATAAAGTTTTAGCTAAACCAACAAATCTGTATGAACAATCATCTAAAACTTTTTGATTTGGTAGTGGCCAAATACATAAAATTAGTAAAGCTTGAGAGATATGAGTTGATCTTGGGGTTCTCATCCAACATGTTTCAATGGCTAATTGTTTAATTAAAATGCTTAATTTCATATAAAGGGTTGGTTCTGGATTTGAAAGACAAGCAGTTAGCATAACAGTCCAAAATAGTAGTTGTGATTGTGAATAAAGTTCTGTGACGGAATGAGTAAACATTATTGGGAAATAAGGAAGATAATTTTCAACAAAGATATAATGTAGTTCGGTGGCTTTTTCCATCGAGATATGAACATCGCCAATGACAAATTCATCAATATTGTTGGTGTAAGGAGATGGTAAAGGAGCCGTAGTTGCAGTTGTTGCAATGATAGGTTCTCTCTTTTGTGCAGCGGCAGCAGAGGTCACAGGAGGAAGGGCAGTAGCAGACGTAACTGAAGGAGGAGCAATAGGAACTGATTGTACAGAAGGAGATATCGGATCATTTGGAGTATTTATTGAAGGAGTAGTCTTTCCAGAGGTTAATAATTGTGGTTCACTAACAAGATAAGTCTGTACTGAAATTTTTGTTGAATTATCTTTGTTTGTGTTATTGCTGCTGCTGCTGCTGCTGTTGTTGTTATTGAAATTTTTAATACGATTAAGTATATCTCTACCATAATCCGAGGAATTTAAATTTTTGGCTATTAAACTTTCATTAGTTAAAAGATAGTTCATTTTAATCTTTAAATCATCTAATTCTTTTCTCATGAATTGAATTTGGGAACCTTTTTTCGGTTTAAATTGAGGATCAATTTCGCAATGAAGACCGTATTTGGAACATCTAGAGCAAGGATTAGGGAAATTTGAATGAGCATCACATTTAATTTTATGCTGACGACAATGGGAACAGGAAGTTACAGGTCTATGGTTTGCAGCGGCGACCGCGGCAGCGGCAGCACTTGTTGAAGAAGCAGGAGTATTTGCCGCTGTGGACAGTCGTAATGGCATAATTTGAGAAGGAATTGGACTTGAAGGTTGTTTTGAGTCAGTTGAGAAACGTTTCCTCTTTAAAGGAGGATCGGTATCTTCCTGTTTCATTGTTTTGGATGTGTTTCTCAGAGATGTGTTGTGTTTTGTATGTATGTTACAGCGTATATATATTAACATAAAGGGATTTACTGGGATATACAGTTTTGAAAGAGATGTAAAAAATTGAATTTTTTTCTGTTGGTGTTAAGAAGCGAGCCAATGAGACTGCAGAGTTTGGCAGTAGCCGCCGTTGAGTGACTGAGGGTAATACGTTGTCGTTGGGTGTGATAATATAGGGTGTGTGGACCAACAGGGAAGCAGTAGTGGTAGTAGTGGTAGTATAGTTCGTGTTGTGGTATTAGCAGAGCAGAGCAGCTGGAATGAAGTACTTGTGTATGGTATAGTATTAGTACGCTGTTGTATATTTCTCGCTGTTTTTCGGCGGCTATTCAAAACATCCCAATGAAAATAACAAATTGTTTCAACTTGTTTCCAAAACGATTCTGTTTCCCATTACGGTTCAAGTGCAATGTTGCAGTGTACAAGCATGACTGTTCCTCTCTACATTCAACTCATCTTGCAAGTAAGTACCCAAATGTATAATGATTAGAAGTGGATACAAACACACCGGACCAGTGTTCACTCAAAGAAAGACAGCGATAGGCATTGTCACGTGCCCCAGTTGCGATGGTTTTTAATATATAGTGCTTGAATATACAACACACAGTAATTAACTACCACTCAGCTCATACAAACTAATCTCAAAATATCACTCTCTGTATATACCCACCTGCCTCACTCTAATATTGATACACTCCCCACCGTTTCTGTGTATTTATTTCCTCACAACAACGCGAAAACGAAAACGAAGAGTTGAAACCGGCGGCAAAAATTTATTATACCCATATAAACAAATAATACAAACATCATATCCCAAACATGAGTAATTCTAGACCCCTAAGCTCGTCCAGAACATCAATGTACCGTCCGTTAGGTCGCCCATTGCGTCGTCCTTCCCTAGGCGCAACAAGAAGAAGAACTGTCTCAGGCTCTGTACTACCCACCACTTCAAATTCAAATTCGAATTCAAACAAACAACAACAACAACAACCCGGTTCAAATATTCAAGTTTATGTCAGATGCAGATCCAGAAACCAACGGGAAATCGATGAAAAAAGCTCTGTTGTAATCTCAACAATGGGACCTCAAGGTAAAGAAGTTATCCTGACTAATCAATCCTCTTCCTCCTCCTCATCTTCTTCTGCTTCTTCCCCATCGCCTCTCACGTATCCAAAAAAGACGTACATGTTCGACCAAGTGTTTGGCGCAGAAAGTGACCAAGAACTAGTCTTCGACTCTACCGCCAAAAATTATATCTCTGAAATGTTACATGGTTATAACTGCACCGTTTTCGCATACGGTCAAACTGGTACAGGTAAAACTTATACAATGTCCGGTGATATAAATATCATAGGGGATTTACAAAGTAGCGACATGATCATGCTCGGGGAACATGCAGGTATCATTCCAAGAGTATTAGTAGAATTATTTAAATTACTGGGACCCAATAATAAACATTGCTCAGTTAAAATCTCTTTTCTAGAATTGTATAACGAGAGATTAAAAGACTTATTACAAAATCATGACGATGATGACACCGATGAATCCATTAGAATCTTCGACAACCATTCAGGTTCAAGTTCCATTATGGTTAAAGGTATGGAGGAAATTTATATCAAATCTGCTCATGAAGGTTTACAATTACTCACAGAAGGTTCATTAAAACGTAAAGTTGCTTCAACTAAATGTAATGATCTATCTTCAAGATCTCATACCATCTTTACAATAACAACTAACATTACTAAAATTGATCCAATCTCAGGTGAACAATATGTTAAAATTGGTAAATTAAATTTAGTCGATCTTGCTGGTAGCGAAAATATTAGTCGTTCAGGTGCCGAAAATAAAAGAGCTCAGGAAGCTGGCTTAATTAATAAATCTTTACTGACGTTAGGTCGTGTCATTAATGCCCTCGTAGATCATACTCAACATATTCCATATAGAGAATCAAAATTAACAAGATTATTACAAGATTCTCTGGGTGGTAGAACAAAAACTTGTATTATTGCAACAATATCACCTGCCAAAATCTCATCTGAAGAAACTGTAAGTACGTTAGAATATGCAACTAGAGCTAAATCAATCAAAAATACTCCTCAAGTTAATCAATCAATGTCAAAAGACGTATGCATCAATGATTACGTTCAAGAAATTGAAAAATTAAGAAATGAATTAAAAGCATCGAGACAAAAAGATGGTGTTTATATTACTCAGGATCAATTCGATACTTTCGAAAGTAATGATATCTTAATCGTGGAACAAAAATTGAAAATACGTAATATGGAAGAACAAATTTTAAAATTTAAAAATCAATACGTTAAACAAATTGATTTAAATAAAATTTTGGAAAATAAAATTAAAGATTTAGAATCAACTATCGAAAATTTAAATTTACAACGAAATTCACTGATCGAATTTTTAAATGATTTAGAATCATGTAATAAACAATTTAATGAAAAAATTAATGAAATTCATTCAACTAATATCAATTTAATCAACGATTTAAATTCAGAAAGAGACACTATGCATTCAGACTCAATAACGAATATCAACATAACTAAAAAAATTTTAAATGAAATTTCAACACAAACTAAAAATTTAATTAGTCTACAAGATCAATTAAAATCATATAATCAAAATTTTAAACAAGTCATTCTTGGGATATCCTCTGAGTTAGAAGACAAAATTAACAATTTTCAAAATATGACAACAAAAGATATTGAAAAGATTAACTTCAAAACCGTGTCAGAAAAGGTAACCATTATGATGAAATCAATTATTTCACAGGAATTAAACATTTTCAAAAATAATAGCAGAAGTGATCAATTTACAAACATTTACAACAATCATGAACAAGTTTTACAATCCTGTTTGGATCAAGTTAATTTATGTTCAAAAGAAATTGAATCATTATTAAAAGACTCATTATCTCAATTACATACCCAATTTCAAACTGATTTCAATGATTTAAATTTAATGTCTGAGAAAAATTATAACTCCACAAATTCAGTCATTGAATCGCAAATGCAATATATTCAAAAATTGGAGAATGATTTACAAAAAGAAAGAATTCTGAATACAAATAAATCACAACTTGAAGTGACACACCTGAAACAATTTTTCGATGACTTTGTTAAAAAGGAAAGATCTGAAATATTTCATGAGTTATTTCAAGTAATCAACAAATTTGAAAAGAAACAAACAGAAATTGATGTAAATATATTAGAAAAATCAAAAGTAACAATATCGACTATAGCAGATAATCTAAATTCACATAGCGAATCATCGTTGAAAAAATTATCACAATTTACAATCGATTCATTACAAGCAATAAACGAAAATACAAAGAGCAACCAGCATTCACTAACAAAATCCATAATATCAAAACAAAATAACATCTCCCAGCATTTGAATGAGTTACCTATAGAGGCAAGTCTATCAAAAATTATAGAAACAGTTACAAATTTCTGCAGTAAAGATTCATCAACGACACAATTATCTCTATTAAATAATCTTCAACAAGATATTTTAAATTCCAATACTGAAATATCGTCAAATATAATAACGAAACTAACGCAATTATACAACGACATCACTACAGATACAGATGATAAGACAACACAATTGGAATCTATTATGACCCAAATCAATGATGTTTGTAATTATGTTAATCACAATTGCAAAGAAAATATTAACCAAATATCAACTACACAAGCGGATATATTGAATAATCACAACAATAAATTATCTGGAATAATTAATGACTTAACAACAACAGAAACATCAACACAAATAGTTCCTTACCCAGAGATCAAAATTAAAACAGAAGAAATAAAAATTAATGAATTACCAAAACCCATCAAACCAAAAAATTATCAAATTTACAAAGATTTAAACAATATAGACTCTGTAACAACTTTAGTAAATTTATCACCAGTACGCCTTCCACTAAATGCAGCATTAAAACTTAGCCCAAGTACTCCTGTACCCGTACCGGATCAACCGTTACCCCTCTCGAAGGTACTCATGCCAAGAAGTATAAATTCAACAGCTAAGAGGTCACATACCGTACCTCTAACGCTAAAAAATAACACTAATGGGTCAAGTAAAACAAATAATTTAAAAAGAAGATTTACTCTCGAACCTACTGATAGAGAAGCAGAAAATGATGACGAACCTGATAAGAAAGTTCGGATAAGTGATTAATAATCACCTGAACTGATATCAACACAAGTGTAATCCTAAATCATGTTTATAATTAACAAAATGCAATAGTTGTTTATAATCCTACATAATTATACAATCTTTTTTATCCTTTTCCTGTGAACTTCTTTTTTCTCTCTTTTGGAAAATTTTTGATTTTTTCTTCTTGTGGGTTTTCTTAGCATTTGTTTCATCTTGGGTGGAATCTTCCACTCCACTTTGTGATATTGGTTCATTTAAAGACTTTCCTGTAGTGTATTGCTTCTGTTCTTGTTGGTGTTGTTCGTTATGTGGAATATTGAAATTTTTTGAATCTTTAGTATTAGTGTTTTGAGGAGATGGATCGCTTGTAAAATATCTAACGTTGGAAATTTGATCCTCGTTATTGCTAGTTGCTGTTAATGGTTTGTTATCAGTTTCGATAGGATTATTCGAAGTATTATCATTTGTTTTATCCTCAACATCGAATGAAAATAGATTAATTGTGGTTGTACTTTTATTTTTCTTGTGATGCAAACTTTTTTTGCTTGGTGTTGACTTATTGCTTGAATTTACTGACTCTTTCTCTTTCCTCCTGTTAAGTTTATTTATAGCTCGAATATCATTATTTCTTGCAGCTTTTTCATACCATTTCAAAGCTAAAGTATTATTGATTTCACAACCTTTTCCGTTCTCATAAAAATATCCTAATGTAAATTGTGCCTTAGGAAATCCACTATTCGCAGATCTCAAAGCCCATTGAAATGCCTCCTTTTCATCCCTTTTAAAAGCAGGCTCTGCACCTAATAAATACCATGCACATAAACCAAGCATTGCCTTCGGATCACTGCCTTGTACTGCTGCTTGTGTATAATAGTGAACGGAGAGGCTTACATCTTGCGAAACGACCTCATTGCCAGTTTCATATATTTGACCTAAAATTGTAGCTGACTTCGTATGACCTAAAGTTGCTGCTTGGATGTATAATTCCATGGCATATTTTTCATCTGGAATGATAATGTCAAGAAAACCCTTTTCATAAATTTTTGCTAATTCATATGGCGCAGCACATGTTAATTCATTTGCCCTTGCAGCAGCTCTAGATAACCATTTAACACCATTTTGTTTTGTATTGACATCATTCGGTAAACCCATTCTCCCATAGAAAGAATATAAACCAAGTTTATACATCGCTGAAGGATGATTTCTACTTGCAGCAAATTTTAAGAAGTTTAGCGCTTTTCTTGAGTCTCTAGTGGTCCCCAACCCTTCCTCAAAACAGTGGGCTGTTCTATAGGCACTCTCTATATGACCATGTTTTGCAGCTGCTTGAAACAAGATAAAACTTTCTTTATTTTCTGTTTTACCAAAGGCACCTGATGAATATGAATCAGCTAACAGATATTGAGCATCAGAATAACCCTTTGCACTCAATTTTTTCAAATAATGTTGAGCTTCTTTTAAAAATTGCTTTTTCATATCACTTGTTGATATTTGTTCATCTTCATCTAATTTGTCATTACTAGTAGAATTGATATTTTGTGCCAAGGATGAATCAATGGTCAATGCAGTTTGTAACATATACTGAGCATATTGGAAAAGAATATGAGGATCTTTTGACTTTTTAACATTCTGTCTATACATTTCAATTGTTTTCAGTCTTGGCAATAATGACGAGTTATTTCCTGTACCTAAATAACGACTGATCATTTGATGTGACATGTCAGCAACAGATTCACTCGTTGAGGTTAGTTGAGCATCATTATTGCTATTTAGTAAATAAAGGTGTGATAAATCCACAGAACGAGTACGTTGCTTTCTCTTCTTAAATTGATCTGATGAAAATGATAGTGAAGAATCAGTAGCTTCTAAAACATAGTTTTGAGAGCGATCAGTCAGCGACGTAAATGACTTTTCATGAATATTATAATCAGTTGGATTTACATCAACCTCTCTTGGGGACAATAGCCCTTGGGCCTTATCATCATCGGTACCAACTATAGAGTTTGAAGAAGGAATGTTATTAAAATTTTCTCCGCTATATTCATTGAACTCTACTTCATCACCCGAGATGTTAGATTGAGTTCTATTCAACTGCTCTGATTCTATCGATATATGAGAAACGTTGGCTTCCTTAGATACGTCATTCTTATCCGTATCCCCATAGTCCTTGTTCCTATCTGTTAAATTCTGTGTATTGAATAAATGTTTTTTGTAAGGGTGCATTGACATGGAAGCTGACATAGCTTTCAACAAAAACGAGTGTGCAAAAAATATAAAAGAGGACTCAAAAAGTAATCAATATGAATTTTGAATTCGCAAAATATGGTATAAATATTATAGACAATATTGTTTGATATGTCTGAATATTAAATTACTTTTAGGGGATGGTTTCTCAGTTTGTTTATACCATAAAAAAGATACCGATACTATTTCTGAAATATTAATGAGACTGCCAAGAATAAAACAATGCAATTAAGATGGAACATACAGCTCTTCCAATCTATTTTTGGTCAAATATTTAATTTGTAACTGTTTGAATAGAATTCTCCCTCACGTTTGCTTTCCCATAATAGAACCCATCAAAGAGTGCCTGAAAAGCGAAACACGAAAAATTTATAAAAATTCACAAAATGTTTTGTGAACGTTAGGGTATGTTAGGGCTAGCAGAATATCAATTAGGTCTTGAACAAAAATTTGCAAAATTATATATGCAACCCTAAAACTCAATATAGGGTTGTATATATGAATGTTTAGGGTTTGGGTAGCTGTAAACTGCCTATGCACTGGCTGTGAAAGACTGATAGAGATCTGATAATGCATGATGATGATGGTATCTCTTAAGAGATAAACACTAAAGTAGTGGAAGTGCATGTCACATAGATACTTTGACACAAATTTAACCAATCTGAAATATTAAGACACTTTTTTATTTTCTATATTATACAGAACCTGTAGTTGTTTTCGTTAGTTAGCATATACCCTAATCCAACACTAACATGAATAAATCGGAGACAGAACCAGACGTCATACTGCCCAATGACAGAGGCAGTTATAATCCAATTTCACTTGATCCAAGTCTCCAAAACACTAGAGCGAAAAGACTTAGCTTGTTAAGCCCACCTACAAGAAAAGCTCCGCCTATCCCAGCGAGATCTGATTTATATTCAAGTGCAGATGAGATGGATGATGACGACGAAGTTGAGGAGGTTTCAAAGGATGAGAACGTATTTGAAATTATTCAGCCTACGATCAATGAGCGTTTGTCGACTGTAGAACAATTTGATTTTGATGCTAGCGAACCAATCATTCTCTCAACGAGTAGATCGGAGTCAAATAAAGCATCAATTCTATCTTCAAGGACTACTCCATCACTATATTTAGAAAGAACAAATACAAATGACAAAAATTATGCTATTGCTTTGGATATCTACAACAATACTTATAGAAAGATTTCTTATAAGGAGTACGCCAATTTTTTGGGTCAAAAACAGAATATCGACATATTAAAACATTATATTCAATTTTTGAAACCTTTACCTTTATCTCTTTTAGCTGTGTTGAATAAATTATCTTCAGCGATCTATCTTATCGCAGAGGCGCAAAATATAGATAGGATACTAGAAGAGCTTAGTAAAGAATATATTATTGAACATCCAACGACGATATGGGGAATGAATTACAATGTTTGTCATATCCTGCTATTTTCATTGTTAATTTTAAACTCTGATTTACATAATGCAAGTTCTTTAGGTGGCAAACAATCTAAATTCTCATCAGATACCTTTATCAGTAATACATTTTATGCTATAGAGAAGGAGATGAAAAATGATAAGAAGAAACTTGACCTAAAGGGTGCTGATTCGCAAATTTCTCATGAACTATTATCGTATTATGAATCTTTAAAACATAAACAGTTGCCACTGTTCAACATCCATAGTACAATGTTATCACCCCGAGCATCAACTAGTCATTTAAATAAATCAATTTCATCGACTGTACCGAATAGCCCCAGCCTTGGCGTTTTAAATAACTCTGATTTACATAGAACTCATTCAGCATCATCTAGATCCTTTTTATCGAGATCTAATTCTGTATCTTCAGCACAAACAAACTCCTCTAGACTCTCTAGAAGTACAGCCAATTGGAAGTTCCAACATCATGTACCGCTACCATTGCTATACATTAAAGAAGAATTTGATGAAAAATTAAATAATCAAAATTATTCAATGTGGTTAATGGATTCAGTTATCAAAATCAATGAATCTGACTTGATAAATTTACAAAATAAGGGTAGGACGCATAATGGGAACAATAGTAATCATGACACGCATTCTGATGTGAGTAACCTATCAGTACCGACCTCATCGACACATAAATCTCACTCAAGATCATTGAATCCACTTCGTTTATTCAAAAAGACAAAGCCAAAGACGATGGTTCAAGAATCCGCAAAAAAGATGTCATATATGGATAATTCATGTAGATGGGTAAGGGCAAAGATAAGAATAAATGAAGGTAGAATATTTATTTTTATCTTAAATAATAGCAATAATAATAATAATAATAAAAGTAAACAACTATCTAATATAGAATCATCGCCATCACCATCGTCAGGTTTTTTCCCATCAACGTCATCTATGTCCCTTCCATTGGTCCCTTCGTCACATAATGAAAAGACTCCAAGTGGAACGAAGGACAAGAACTCGCCGTGTCTGGTTTTTAATTTATTCGAGTCTATGGCAGATGTCATTCAAGATAATATTATCACTGAGAGGAAAACGAATAAAGGTAACTTTACGTTAACGTTTCCTAGAAATATTAGTGGTCGCCATGTAACACTGGAGTTTGAAACTAATACAATGAATGAGTCTTATATGTTTGTTCAATGTATCAACTTTTGGGCTGCTAGATTAAGTCCAGTACCTTTTCAACAATTCGAAGTAGTATCGAATGAAGAATACGGTTGGAGTAATAGAGTCTTGCGTTATTTGGATAGTATTGAACATGATCCAACTTTTGTCAAACATTTTTCTAATGTGAGGTTATGTGATTGGAAGCCGTTGCTTTCGTTAGATGTATTTTATGATCACATGGATGAGATTCCTGGGATGATTACAATGTTCGAGAAGATGGAAGAATTAAGAGGTTTCACGCAAAAATTAGAAGAATTAATCGATGAACACAATGATTTAAAACCTAAAATTATGAAAATTTGGGAAAATTCGTCTAATTTTGAAAGAGTCATGGATAATTGGAATGAGAAGTACTTATTCCTGAACAATCAATACGAAAAGAGAAATTTGTACCTGACAAGCTTGAAGAATGCGGAGTCTGCAATTGATAGAGAATTTGAAACTATATCGTAACGGGTCACTACTAGATTTGCTTTATAGGGTTCATATTTATTCTGTTAAAACTATTCTATTTACATGCATTACAAAATTTTTGTACTTAATAATAATAATAATAATGATAATTAATTAATTAATTAATTAATTACTTTTTTTTCTATTTCTAACCTGATTTTGGTGCTTCGTTAGTAGATTGAGGTTTACTACCTTTAGTCCTTTCTAAAAGTATCTTCAGTATTTTTTCTTCCCCATATTCTTCTTCATCAATCTTTTTCCATTTCTCTTCTAGTTTCGAACGTTTAATTTTACTCTGTACAATAGCATTTTTCTTACTCTCCATACTTGCTTCTTTAAGACAGTTTGTAAGAGCTTCCTTTTCATTATTACAGACTCCAAACATCTTCTTGTAGAACTCCTTTTGATGACATTTATCCAATGCTTCGATAAAATCCAAACATGCTAATTCAATGAGGCAATAATTTTGTCGTTATTGTTAGTAAAACCAAACATTCACAAAGACTTTAAAATTAAAAAAAAACTTACAATGAAATCTTTCTGCTTCTAATTGAGGATGCATGCTATATGTGTAGTTATGGTTATTGATCTACCCTTTATAATTAGTGACAAGAAATATCTAGTAATATATTTGCGCTTTCTTGTTATATATCCCTTGCGCGAACAATTAATATACAAATTATGCTCATAAGATGATATTGTAACAAAGCCAAAACACACCATCGAGGACTATTCCATTACAGGTGATGTCCGCTAATGACAATTCTACAAAGGTGACGATATCCCCACTTGGTGTATCAGAAGGGAGCCCAAGAAACGACACTCAAAGAATGACAGATGATTATAAAAAGAGAAGAAAGGTACAGATGCTAAAGTTCTTCTTTGCAACGACATTGACGTTAATATCCTTCAGATCCTTGCTGCGAGTTTTGAAACGGCCAACATGTATGTATATCTGTAAGATAACCTATTGAATGAAAATGACAGCATTACTAACTTTACAATAGATAAACCGACATTGTTTCAATTCAATCATAAACGACCCATTGGTAATATTTCAAGCAAGAATGTGTCCTCATCGTTAATCAGTACGTTAGGGATTACCGTAGGTGGCTTACTCATGGGGATATTTGGAACTTGTTGGACGATGAATATCTCGACGATGGACGATTTTCAAAGGAAGTTTGGAGGAAGAGAACTTGAGGAACAGTAAGTTCTTGAGTTTATAAATATTCAATGTACATAGAACATAAATGGACCCTTCATATTCATTTTCATAGTAAACATTACCTCCACCGCTTGGGAGGTTCTTATAGCACCTTTTGAGACCTCTCTGTTATCAGAACCAGGCTTACTCCAGCCTTATATAGCATATTCCACCATTACATACATGTATATATAGCTTATTAGCATGCAAGTTGCCGTCCGGGTGAATTGCTACGGAGAGGTGGCGAAAGCATTTAAAGAAAGCATTAGAAACTATGCAGTGATCAAGAGCATTAAGGGAGAAGAGACAGCGAGAGATCATAGAGATACATAATGAGTGACAATTCCGATGATATCCAACAGTTTATGACGTTGACAAACGTCTCTGCAGAGGAGGCTACCGAGTACCTCAAGAGCTTTGGTACTCTGGATTCTGCTCTAACAGGATATTTTGCTGCTCAGCCAGAGGGAAGTTTTGAACATGGTGATAGAACTTTAGGTGGTGGCAGAGTTCCTAGATCCCAAGAGACTTCCCAACGAGCAACACCTGAGATTGGGTCCCCTGATTCATCTTCTCCACGCCCAAGTACTAGAAATAGCAATAAAAATAATAGAAACAATAATAGTAAATATATGACATTTTCTGATATGGTTAGAGGTCAAGCTGATGATGAGGATGATGAAGATCATCCTAGGAATACGTTTGCTGGCGGTGAAACTTCAGGCTTGGAAGTTACCGATCCTAATGATTCGAATTCTTTGATTAGAGATTTACTCGAAAAGGCAAAAAAGAATGGTCAACGTATGGCCGAGGGGGAGGACATTGATGATAGAGATACTACTAATAGAAGCCATCAATTTGCTGGTAAAGGTTATAGATTAGGTTCCGTGGTTGATAGACCAAGTGAAGTTGTAGAAGACAATGGTAATGATGCCAATAATAAAAATGAAAAAATTAAAAGGGAAATTACTTTCTGGAAAGAAGGTTTCCAAGTTGGTGATGGTCAATTATACAGATATGATGATCCAGCAAACAGTTTTTACTTGAATGAATTAAATCAAGGTAGAGCTCCATTAAAATTATTAAATGTTGAATATGGCCAAGAGGTCGATGTTAATGTTTACAAAAAATTAGATGAATCTTATAAGCCACCAAAGAGGAAACTAGGCGGATTTCAAGGTTCAGGCCAAAGACTTGGTTCTCCAATACCTGGTGATTCAGAGGAAGAAGAAGAAAAACCAAGACAACAAGAGAAAAGTGAGCCAAAACAGCAAGAGACAAAAATTGAAGAACCAAAAGGTGATACCTCTGTCCAAATCAGGTATGCTACCGGTAAAAGAGAAGTCTTACGTTGCAACTCTACAGATAAAGTTCAAATGCTATATGATCATGTTAAAACAAATACATCTGATTTGAGTAGGTCATTTACATTAAATTACGCATTCCCAGTTAAGCCAATTGATGATTTCAACATGACAATAAAAGAAGCTGATTTAATGAATGCAGTCGTTGTACAAAGATGGGCTTGAAAAAAATAAACAAACAAAAAGCGTATATACTCTAATATATAATAAAACATGATTAGTATAATTTTAAGTCACCAGTAATTTGATCCAACACAGCTTTTGGTGCAGGACCTAGACCTAACACAGTAGCACTTCCAGCAGCAATCTGAGTTCTACCGGCATCGTGGATCACAGTGGCATTTACTCCTAGAGACAAAGCTTTGGCATATAGCTCATCCATCATTTCCTTATCAGGACATTTCAAAGTGATCTTAGCTTGACCGCCCCTTAGCCACCTATTCGTAAGCTCTTGATTGTATGATTTTTTTGAAGGATCCATGGCAATCAAACGGAAACAAGATAAGGCAGCATGACAGCATTGAGCTGCAATTTTACCTTTTTCCATTTTCAAATCTTGACGAATCACTAGTGCCATTCTAACTTCTCCTGGGATGTCATTCAAGGACAATGACTCAATCTCATAGTCAGAATCTTCATCTTCTTCCTCCTCCTCCCCCTCAGAGTCTTCCTCTTCCTCTTCTGAACGCTGTGAAGCAGTTTCCTTGCATCGTTTCAGCAAGTCCTGTACTTTATCATGTTTCGACAGACCTGGCACCGTGTGGCCCAGGTAGTAACCGGTAGCTAACGAAACGAACGCCACTCCAAAGAGCAAAGATATGTTAGAATGTGACATGATGATAATACTAGCGGCAGTATACAATTGCTCTTACTCTTGTTGTCAGACCATCGATACTCTCTTGCTTGTTGCCTTCTTCAACGAATGAAAAATTTCACAATGATTGAAAAATTATCACCCGCCCGCTCGGAGTTACCAGATTCACGAGGGGCCACCGAAGTCGACATTGTCTGTTAGTATACTTAATAAGGCTTTGTTTGATTTATAAGCTATTATTGGGTGTGAAAAGGTCATTTAAAGAAGTAACAATGGGTCAAATATTATCTAATCCGATTATTGATAAGGAGCATCACTCAGGTGCAGATGAACTCACTGCATTCGGGCTCTGTGCGATGCAGGGTTGGAGACTGTCGATGGAAGATGCTCATGTGGTAGAACCACAACTGTCGAACTCTAAAGGTGGACATTTGGCTATGTATGGTATATTTGATGGACATGGTGGTGATGCGGTGGCAAGATTCTGTGGTAAACAACTATCTGTTATCTTTGAGCAGCAATATGAAAAGGCCAGAGAAAAGGGTACTTCCATTGCTATTGGAGACGTCTTAATCAAGACATATTTAGAGGCCGATAAACAACTATTGGCAGATCCAGTGTTGCGTAATGACCATAGTGGTAGTACTGCGACGACTGTAGTGATATCAAGAGCTCAAAATCTAATAGTATGTGCTAATGCAGGTGATAGTAGAACGGTGCTATCTATCGGAGGTAATGCGAAGGCGTTGTCTTTCGATCATAAGCCAATATTGACGAATGAGTTATCACGTATCGTGGCAGGTAATGGGTTTGTTGAGATGGACAGAGTCAATGGTAATTTAGCATTATCTCGTGCCATTGGTGATTTTGAATTTAAAGGTAATACTGATCTAACCGCCGAGGAACAAATTGTGACTTGTCTTCCTGATATATTGCAACATGAGTTGAATTATGAGAAAGACGAGTTTATTGTATTAGCATGCGATGGTATTTGGGATTGTTTATCGTCACAAGAATGTGTTGATTTAATTCATTTGGGTATTATAAATGGCGGAATGTCGTTAAATGATATTGCATCTCGAATTATTGATGTTTGTTGTGCTCCAACTACTGAAGGCACAGGAATTGGCTGTGATAATATGAGTATCACTATTGTAGCATTATTGAAAGATGATGAAACGTTAGTACAATGGTACGAAAGAATTCGGGCCAAAAAATATAATGTTAGCACTACATTTGAAGAGAGAAGAAGAATGATATTTAATTATTTTAAATTTCCTAAAGATGACAAAAATGTGTTTGAGGTAACGACAAAACAACCAAAGGATATTTTGACTAATGAAAGGCATAGAACAAGTGAGTTACAGGAAGAAGAGGATCAAGAGTTAAAAGACGTTGTAGAAGAAGATGAAGGAGAAGCAGAAGGAAATAATAGTAATACAAGAGGAGTAAATATTGGTATGCGTGGTCCAAATAATATATCAGGAAGTCGTTCAATAGATTTATTTTCATTAGAAGCATTGATTGAAGCTGGAGTTCAAGCAAATCAAAGATCATCTACAGCTGGTGCAGGAAATTCTGTACCTGGAGCTGCCTTGGCAAACATGTTAGCATCTTTGACCAATGCTGCAGCTGGGGAAACCGGTCCATTTATTGCTGAAGAAGAAATTGAAGAAGAAGAGGAAGAAGAAGAATTAGCTGCAGAGGCTGAAGAAAAGGAAAGGGAAAAAAATAGTTCACAAAAAATAGAAGAACTAAATTAGTAGTTAATATTAAATAATTAATGAGAAATAAATTTTATAAATATTCTTTTTTTTTCTTCTTCTTTATTTATACACCATAGACGGTACAAGTAGTCTTCCAAACCTGGTCAACGACTTGGGATAATTCTAAGTCTTTCACGCCAGCGACTACAATAGCAACCTGTTCCATAGTACAAGGTTCATTCCTTCCTTTTATCATGTACTCGTGCCACTCATCAGGGCTTAATTTTGCTAATTTTTCTTTCTTAACAGATTTAAATGGTAGTACAAACCCAGCTTGTTCCAAATACTTGTAAGATTCATGAGTTCTTCTAATGTCACACCATGGAGCGTCTGTCTCTAGCAACAATCTCTCCAAAGGTACGGCTTTTAATGAGTCTAAATTTTCTTTATTTCTAAAAGATGCACCATTCATGCCGATATAACAGTTTTGAGAAATTGACAATAGATTATTCAAATCACTTACTGAATCTGTGAACGAATGAACCACAAACTTCCTTTCAGGGTGGAATTTATAATGTATTGGCTCAGTGGCATTAATCAACTTCCTTAAGGAAAATTGATCGGTGGTATCCGTGAACCCATTGATAAACTTATTCATAATGTTGATAAAATCATCGCAACAGTTTCTCATATGTAAAAACAATGGCATTGTTGGGTTATCGACGAGACAGGCTACTTTTAATTGCTCTTCAAAGAACAGTAATTGCAATTCCTTGCAAGAGTAATGGAATCTATCGTAGTCCAGCCCTATTTCACCAATGGCACGAAACGATCTCTTAGAGACGTTTGCGTTAATCAATGAAAAGAGCTCTTTCAGTTTCGGTACAGCGACAGTCGGGTCCTGCTGAACGAGTGTATATAGTTTGTAGTTATAGTCAGTGTCATTAGTCGGGCTATCAATTGTAGAAACATGGCTCTCAGCAGGTACGAATTCGTTCACACAGCAGGGATGAACACCAATTGTATAGTACAAGTTGACGGGAGAAACGTCCCCCCACTTAGTAACTAAATCAATAGCCTCCTGGGATTCCGTTAATGACGAGCCAGTTAGCATAGCATTCTTAACATTGCAAGCATGAGCCCTATAAAGCACTTGTTGTATATCGGAGTCATGGTACGATTTTCCATGGTAGACTCCCCGGAACATAGGGTCCGTGAGATTGAAACCTATATCATAGTACTTCATCGTTGCCATTGTCCTAGTCATTGAACCTGCGACCCGGGAAAGAACAGTCATACTCCTTCACAATTGGTCATATAACGAAACCAAACCACACCTTCTAGAAGGTCTGCTACTGTTTATCACTTTCGGCTGCCTTTCCCTCTCTGTCTTTCTGTCTCTCTTTTCCGGTTGTATCCGATGAAAAATTTGCGGTGCGAGTGTTTCTGGGCAACTCATCGCACCTCATCGCATCGCATCGCAAACTGGAAAAAAATTTCACCTCACAGAGAACAGCAACTGCCAGAGCAAAGCAGAGCCAAAGCAGGGCCAAAGTACAGCACAGCAAGAGTCGTCGTGGATGTCGTGGCCAGCTCCTATTCTCTCCTTCTGGAATACAAACTTTCTTGTTCTGTCCATCTCATCGCATCGCAAAACTCAACTCACCTTTGCAAAACGTCTTCTCTCTCACCTTCTTAAATACTTCTTGACAGTTTTATATACAAGTTGGTTATTCAAAAAGAAATCTCATAACAGCATAGATAGTATTATATACAAGGATTAGTCTATTGGAAAAGAACAACATAAAACTGACTCACAGGAAAAAATAGATATACTATTTCAGATATTAAAGAATACCTTTTTTTTTGCAAGTATAAACTCCAAGCTTAACGAATATATACGTATGCACAACCATCTACACAAGTCTCTTATCTTTATCTCTCATCTACGTTTTTTTATTATAAATTAATAATTTATTACTACTAAAAAAAAAATACTAATAGTAATAATTAAAATAAAAAAAAAGTGCAAAAAATAAAAAGAAGTATTAGTGTAACCCATTGAAGGAGAAAATACAGTTATCCCATTATGCCAACTCCTAAAGCTACTGTTGTCACAGTTTCAAATCACTCTTCTTCCTCTATACTAAGTCATCACCCGCATCCACAAATTCATCACAACCATGTTCATGGACACAGCACTGCACAACATTTTGCAAAGAAACAACAACAGGCACCCCCGTCCTCTCACATCTTTATCAAGAAAGAACCTGAGGTTCCAGTGCCTGAAATCAAACTGGAAGAAGCTACTGAGAAAACAAGTCCAAAGAATGCCACTCCCATCGATTCGCCATCTGACAATACACCAGTTACGACAACGACAAGTGGAAAAAATCCGTCATCTTGGGATCCACAAGATGATCTTCTGTTACGACACTTGAAAGAAATTAAAAAATTGGGTTGGAAAGAAATTTCACAATATTTTGATAATAGAACACCAAATGCCTGTCAGTTTAGATGGAGAAGACTTAAATCCGGCAATTTAAAATCTAATAAGACAGCGATGGTCGATGTCTCCGATTATAACAACGTATTACAAGCCCTCAAGGAAGGGAAATTGAATGAATACAAAATTGCTAGCCCTTCACCAGTACCACCACCTGTTAACCCTGCTGCTCAAAAATTATTAAATACAAATAATCCAATAATGTCAACTCAGGTTAATATGAAATTAAATTCAAAATATGAAAACAGTAAACTGATCCAACTTAATCAAAAAAAAACTGTTAAACCTATGCTCAGACAAGACTCAAAGGATAGCAGCGATTCATACGATAGCACAGAAATAACGAAAGATGAGTCTTCCACTGCAAAAGAAAACCTAGATATAACACCAAGATCGACAAGAATGGCTACCACATTATCTAACCCTGGTATAACAGCAACACATACTTCACCACACTCAAATGTGTCTCCATCAAATGAAAATTATATATCTAATTTCATATCTCCTCACAAGGCATTCTTGAACAGGTCTATCAGTAATAATGTCGATGCTTCATCCCATATTAAAATGGGCAATCCTGATTCAAGGAAGAATTCAACTAATATGATATCGTCTTCATCTACCGCTTTTAATAGTAAAAAATTTATTAAACCAAGATCATTCTCCCACTCAGTAACAAGACCACAAGTATTAAATAACAAGAATATTCCAACTGCATTTAATAATAATGTTTTCACAACAAATAACGGACTTACGATTGAAGATGAGAATGTTGGATTTATACCTAAAATCGTAGTAAAATCAAGACGTAGTTCATTAGCACATCCACTGCAACAATCTCAATCACAATCGTCACAGATTCAATATCAGCACACAAATTCAAACAACCCAACAAATTTACTTTCACCATCTTCATCCTATACAAACATTTCAAATGCTTTAAATACAACATTAAATACCACGAAATCACGTAAAAATTCGTTTTCGGTACATTCAAGAAGATCCTCATTCAATGTTTCAAGTGCAACTTCTTCAAGAAGGCCATCAATAATATTAGCTCCAAATTCAGTATCTGGGATAGCAGCCCACCCAGTAGTATCACAGAGCCAATGGAAGAATTCAATTTCAGCTTCAACACATCCAAAACGTAAAGATTTTCATCAAGCTACTCCTTCATCATCGACAGGTCACCAGTTCCCACCTTCATACGGGTTTATAGATTTACCAACCAGTTCACAAAGGTCGCATAGCCGTCCAATCACATCAGCAACGACGACGACGACAACACCATTGGTCACAAAACCTAAACAAGAGTGGTCACATGATGAAGATCAACTGCTAATGGAAAGTAGCCAGAGAAATTTATCAATTGCGGAACTATCAATTTTATTAAATAATAAATCAGAATCAGATATAAAATGGAGGTTAGATACATTATCTTCAAATCCTCAAAATAACGATGAAAATATTGATCCATTAAATATGAATGAAAAACAATCACAAACACAATATCAGTCACCTCAACAAATTAAAAATGACAATAGATTCAATGGTCATTTACCTAGTATAAATAATATTTTAAACGATGGTAGATTGTAATTTGTAATATATAAGCTTTTTTCCGTTCTATTTAATATTTGCATGTTAATTATATAAAAAATTTCATTATTCTTTTTAATTTATGTTATATACTTATCATGAATATAAGATGTAAAAGAAATTAGTTATCATCAGATGTAACTCCACTCTCATCATCAACTGCAATATCCATTGACTCATTCTCTGAACTATCTGTTGAGTCGTCGTCCTCATTCGAATCTTCTTCTAAATCTACATCCCCGTCATCGTCGTTGGCCTCTTCGTCTTCGTCATCGTCGTCCTCATCATCTTCGTCGTCGTTTTGTGTATATTCGTCATCTTCATCATCTTCATCACCTATGTTACTGTTGATCAAATATGGTAGTTCCTCTTCATTTTCATAATCTTCCAGATTATCTTCTAAGTTAATATCATTATTTTCGCAGACTTTATTCTTTCTTTCACCTGACTGAGTTTGCGATGGTGACTGACTTTGCTGTGGAAATGGGCTTACAGAATTGGTTGTACTTTTCATTGCCATACGTCTATTATTTTTGTATATTGATAAAGGAGTAGGATTTTCATAGCAAATTTTCCAATTTGTTAGTTCCTCTGGTTGAGTTTGATTTTCTGGTTCATTCTTATCTTTAATCATTCTTTCTTTAATTTTATCTAATGCTGCAACTTCCATATCTCTAGAATCGTTAATATCATCACTCATGAAATTTACTAACATAGATACATGTTTATTGAAAAAGTCAACCATAGTACCTGCTCCGTTCATACTACTAATATTGTTACCAGTAGGATTGCTATTTTCTATCGATGTTTCAATCATATTACTATTGACGGCGTTAACCCCGCAAGATGGTCCAAATATCATTGGTTTCCACATCAAGTTTTTCGGTTTTAGTTTCCATATTCTTTTACTTTGCCAGCGGTGATTAATGGACTCAATACGTTCCCAGCTATCAATGACAATTGCAAATTTTGTACCATCTTCATTCCAATATAAGAGCTTTAATTGTTCTAAACCAAAAATGACATCTGTTGGTGTCATCCCAGTCAACGATTCCAAATCCTCCAAACTGATTGAGGTCAACTTGCCTTTCAATGAGATTAACGTATCAGCTATTGTACACATCCAATAATTACGATACGTTAATAGACCTAAATCAGATAACGGTTTCTCTGGTGTACCTAATTTGAATTCTCTGCGGGATAAAAGGTACGAAAATTCCATAAGTAACAAACCGTAACCTTGTCGCCTATATGAAGGTAATGTTAAAATACAACTTAAATTATAACCTGTTGTATTTAATTTTTCCTTAGAGAAATATCCAATGAGTTCACCTTGGGAATAAAGAACATAAAAGACAAAGGGATCGACTTCATAATATAATGTTTTAGACTTTAGAAAAAACATTGATAATAGACATAAATTTCTACAGTATTTTGGTGATTTTCTTCCATCAATTTCATAGATCGTTATTGGATCATCTTTATAGATTTGTGCTCCTGGTGGCCGTATATTACATTTCTGCTTATGTCGAAAATATTTATATCGAGATGACATATATGTAAGACAGTTTTCACAAATGTGGATTATCGTATTTGCGTTTATATGTTCTGGGTATGGACTTGAATGTAAAGTTTTAATTTCATGATTATTTATGTGGATAAATTTTACAGATGACATTGATTTCTTGGATAATGAACGAGTTTTTGATGACAATTCCTGTTTATAAGATAACGAAATATTTGAATTAAATTTTTTTGCAGAGTGAGATCTCTGGATCAAATCATTAAAGAAAATTTTATCTTCTATAGTTGGATTTGTATTAGCAATTGAATAATCTTTCTTGTAAGGATATATCGAACGATATAACAGTTCATCAAATGTATCCTGTGTGTATAGTTTTATGTTATTTTCATCGTTGTTATTGTTTGTATCCGGTGATTCATTTGAACTTGCACTTAATAACCTCTTAAAATTTAACAATTTCAACGGATCGTATTTAATCTTTATGTTAACTGAAAGCCCATTATCAATTGTCAATTGAACATTTGGATTGATTGAGTTAATTTCTTCTCTATCCATGGGCAATTTTCCATTTGCGAAATCTTTGGCTTTGCTTCGTATTTTCACAACGGGACTCAATTTCCTTCTTGACGAGCGATCCAATGGTTCATCAAAATATTTAGAGTGAATATTATCATCAATGACTAAACTTTTCAAGAGAGGCTTCTTTCTTGTCATACTCATCGGCACTCTCAATGAATCATAAGGGAGTTCTCATCTATTTGCTTACATATTTCATATATAATTTGTTTTGACTTAAAGAAAAACAAACATAAATAGCAGTCGCGGCGAAAATTTATATATGTAAAATACAAAAATCATATCATCATTAAAAAGATAAAAAAAAACATGTTTATTACCATAACCCTTTCTTTGAATTGGAATTGGATATATCTAATCCACTTAATGATCTGCTTAGGTGATGTTCTAAACCATCATCTAAAGAAGTTTTATAAACGGCGTTATTGTTATTATTGTTATCATCATGAAAGGATTGAATTGAAAAATTGGATCCATTAGTATTTTGTTGCATTAGTAATCTAGTCGAACCATTTGTATTCTGTTGTTGAATTGGATCATGTGTTTGTAACGACGATAAGATTCGTTGTGGCACGATTGGATTTACTAATTGAGACGGTGGAGAAACGTTTGAATTTCTTAGTAACGGATTCGATGAGTTGTGGTGATGATTTGACATATAACCTGAAGGAATTCTTGAAGAAGGAGTTAGAGGATTTTGTTGTCTTGTTGAGGAAGAAGAGGTGGTTGTTTGTTGTTGTTGTGATGTCGGTGTTGTTACTGTCGCTGTATTGTATAATGGAATAGTTGGCGAATTTAAAGAGTCGTTATTTTGTATTATTGAATTAGAGGTCGTAGCGGCAGCAGCAGCAGCAGCAACAGCTTGTGCAGCAGCGGACGCATGCGCTTGTAACAAACTTGTATATGAATGGGATCTATTTAATGAGCCACCGGTTGAGTTTGGTTGTAATGGATGCATAGCAGGTAATTGGTACTGTTGCTGTTGCTGTTGTGCTTGCTGTCCTTGTTGTTGTAAATGAGATTGTAAATTAGCTTGATCTAAAATCTTACGTCTGATAATAATAAAACGAGGATCGTAAATTTCTACCAAGTTCAAATAAGAACAAAGTACATTAATGATACGTTTATGATTTGCGGAAAGACCTATTGGATAAGCTAATTCGTAGTAAAATTTGTCTTTGTCCTTGAAGATTAATAGTTGAGAATATATTTCCAAAGTATCCGGATCGTTGAAATCCAACTGTTGTGGTGGAATTGGCACAGTTGACGCAGAGGGTAATGGAGCATAATAACGTTCAGTTGTTGTTGTTGTACTAGAGACAGAGACAGGAGCAGTACCACTATTACTAATATAACCGAATGGAGGAATCTGTTGTTGTGGTTGCTGCTGCTGTTGCTGGGATGGTTGTTGCTGTTGTTGTTGAGAGTAGTAAGAAGAAGCAGTATGTTGGTTTAACAACGGTTGTTGTTGTTGTTGCTGCTGCTGCTGTTGTTGTTGTTTGGCAGCAGTTGCCACAGGGTTGCCTCCATTTGCAGAGACCATTGATTGCAAAGAGATATTAGAGATGTTACGATGTTGTTCTTCCAATTGACCTCTTTTCTCTCTTTTCTCCCGTTCAATTCTTTCTCTTTCAGCTTGAGGCAACATTTTCTTATATTCTACTTTCAATTTTCTGCCATTGATATCCTTCCCATTCAACTGATCAATGACTTGAGTAGTCTCATCAGCAGTAGTGAAGTTTGCAAACGCCAACCCTCTAAAAATACCATTGTCGAAATGGTAGTTAAAAGCATACGGTAAGGGTAATTGCATTTCTTCAATGATATCCAATAATTGTTCCTTCTTGATAGCAAACGGGATATTTTTAATCACGATAGCGTTTGGAATGATGTCGTCGAGCTTCAAATCCTGCTGAGCGAGCTGCGATAGTTGCGCCTGATCCAGGAGATCCTCATCCCCGATAGCCACGTCGGTATCCATTGCTTCACGTACTGTTCTGTCTTTCCATACCATCTAATAACACACACACTCTCTCTTCTGTATCAGTTTTATCGATAATTTTTTTATGGAAGAAAAAAACTCTTGTGAGACAAAACCGGGTGAGTCGTTTCAGTGTGTGAAAAAACGAATTTGAAAGAATTGAAACACTATAAAGGGCAGAAGAAGAGGGCAAGAAGAGCAGCAAGAGCAAGCATGAGCGAGGATAAGGATACGGGGGAGTCGAGCAAACGGCAGGACGAGGCTATCGAGACATTGCTGCAGGAACTCAGACAGATCCGACAGTTGAGTGCAGAGATATACGGAGATTCGATGTCTGATGAGGAGGAAGATCAAGACAACTCAGACACGATTTCTACCCAGGAGATTGGCAAACTACTGCCTCTGGCGTATGGGAACCGTGACGAGATCCACGCCAGAATAGAGAACCTTGTCGAGCAGGAATCCAAAAGGCGTCGAGAAAGAGTCGAAACGACCAAAACGGTAAAACATCAACATCGAAAACTTCCGGGATCGAAACAACAAATCAACGATTGTGCACAAAACCCTGAGAACTCGAACTCGAACTCGACGTCGTCGTCGCCGTCGCCGTCGTCATGAGTGGGCCTGTGTATATATACGGGGGATCTGTCAAAATTATTCAACTGGATACTTTTTGGAACTCACCAAGGTAATGAACTCTCCTAATATAAGATCGGACCAAGGTGTAATAACGCCGAAGATGTCGCCCATGGCATTGTGTCTCGACGACTCAAGGCTGCTTTCATCGCCAACAAAGCTCAAGCTGGATGTTGGCAGCGTTGGTGTCGGAGGTCTTTATTCGACTTCTCTCTCGAAGCTAGATCTGAATATGAGAACTAATAGACACCAACGTAAAAATTCTGATTCGGATATTCTGAGATCCATCTCTCCTATAAGGTTCAATTTCGACAAACCAAGCAACAGCAGCACTAATAACAGTGGACCCAAGATGCTAAAGAAAGAGTTTTTGGACAAACCTGCTGGTACCGGTAATTTACCTCTGTTGTCTGCTCTGATTAAATCCGCTAACAAAAATAATCAAAAGCAGAAATATAATATCAAAGAAACTATTGAGCAAATACAACATTTAAATAACTTACAACTCAAGAAAAAAAATATTGTAACAGCAACAGTGACTCCAAATGCTACTGCTACCGCCCCTGCTGTTGAACCAGTCCTGGTAAAAGATGTCGATGCTCAGTCAACCGTTAGTGGTTCAACAACAATACCAAATAATTATAATAATATTGATATAGATACGTTACCGACCGATAACAATGGATTTGTGGAGTTACGTAATCATGCAAGTCGGCCAACTAATAAATCTACAAAACATCCTCAATCTAATAGATTTAGTTTTATATCATCGACTTCAACTGATTATGATTTTTTATTTGATTCATCCGCAGTTCCTCAAAGCAATACCCCTCCTCTTCCACCTCCTTTGGAAGAATCAGCTAAACTTGATTTAAAACTTAAACAATTAGAAGTGGAAATTAAAGAATTAAAACTTCAAAATGAAAAATTAATTAATTCAATAACAACTTCAAGAGTCATTGAAGATAAATTACTTCTCGAGTTATCACAACAACCTCGTAAGAACAGAAGAAAAAAGAAGAAAACTAAAGAAATGGAAGATAAAGTCAAACAATTAGAATCACAATTCGATAATTATAAAAACTTATTACAAAATTTATCTGAAAGGAAAAAATCAATAACATGCTCAAAAAAGCAATCGAAGAAAACTAATAAATTTTGCAGAATATCACGTATCTCAAGTCGTGACTTGAAAAAAATTGAGGATCATTCTGATTTATCATCAACTTCATTATTTTTATCTTCTTCATCATCTCCTTCTTCCTCGGAAGACAACGATGATGAATACGAAGACGATGATGATGAAGTCAGTGTCTTGAACCCATCATCCCCTCATGATGCTCTTAATGGAGACGAGACTGGTAGAACAGGATTCCAATTAAACTTTAACATTCAATAAAAAAATAAAAAAACTTTTTGTATTATTATTCAATTATCTCTTATATAAAATTTGTAAACCTTTTTCGCTTTTTGTATGTTACTCCGATGATTTTTATTTCAATCATATCAAAAAAAAAATTAACTATATAAATAACGAATTTGATATCAAATAGAGGAAACAAACCCCCCATCAACTCAGGATTATGAATTCAACTCCTAGACCTAAACCATGGGAAGTATCACAATCTAATACCCAAGTCACACAGGAGCCCCAGGATGCGACATCCGCTGCTTCCCCTCCTCCTCCCCCTTTGCCAGTATCACTACAAGATTCTTCCTCTCAGTTTAATTCACCTTATTATCGTATGAATCCATCTATGGGCGGTGCCGGTGGCTACTCTGGTTACAACTCGTATGGCAACTATGGTATGGGTATGAATAATTACGGTATGGGCATGGGCATGGGCATGGGAATGGGCATGGGTATGAATAACTACGGCATGGAAAATAATCCCAATGGCATTACAGAATCAACAAGGGCAACATTTCAATTACTGGAAAATTTAATTGGCACCATTAACGGGTTTGCACAAATGTTGGAATCGAGTTATATGGCTACTTATAATTCATTTTTCACATTAGTCTCTTTTGCTGAAGAAATTGGTAGAATGAAAGATATCCTTGGCAGTGTATTTGGAATGTTTAACGTATTTAAAATCCTACAAAAAATTCTACGTTGGAGAAGAGGACAGCAAATTGAAAAGAATAAAAGCAATAGTGGCGATTTACTAAACGAATTTAAAAAATTTGATAGTAATGATCACAATATCAAAAAAAATCATACTAAAAAATTAGCAATGAAACCTCTATTGATGTTTTTCATGGGTGTATTTGGTTTCCCATTCATATTAAATAAACTAATCAAAAAACTAAATGAAATTAATGAAAAGAAAAGTATAATGAATCAAGAAATTAATCCATCAAATTTAGAATTTGCAAGAGCAATTTATAAATTTGTGCCAGAAAATCCAAGGATTGAAATCACATTAGAGAAAGGAGATTTAATGGCTATAATCTCGAAAAAGGATACTTTTGGCAATGATTCACAATGGTGGAAAGTTCGAACAAAAAATGGTAATGTTGGTTATGTTCCTTGTAATTATATTGAGATTATTAAAAGACAGAAAAAAATTGAACATGTTTCAACTGAAAATACCACCCCTGAACCTTCAATGATTAATCCACATTCCCAATCATAAAGTAATTTTATACAATATTACGTTTTGCATATATATACCTTCTCTAACTCTGAAAAAAAAAGAAAATTAAAATTGGTATATTATTATAGTATAATATAATTTTTATATTTTTCTTTTTATCTTTCTTTGTTATACATAGTATAAAAAAAATTTAACAATATTCCAGGAATTTAATGCAGTTTTATATATTTATGTTATGTTTCTTACATAAAATCGTCATCACCAAAATCATCGAATGCCATATTATCCATGTCAAATTCTTGATCTTTCTTAAAAGCACCACCTAAGTTAGTCTTAACACCTTTAGCCTTCTTTTTACCTGCACCACCAGTAGCAGTACCACCTCTAACTTTAGCTAAACGTGCTTGTCTTTCTTCTCTTTCTTTATCCTTAATTAAGACATTTAGTGTGGCAACGGTTTGTCTAATAGATTCAATTGACATTGGCTTAGCAACATCTCTAATTAAATCAATAGCTAAACTGGAAGCATAGTTTAATGAAGATTTTTCATTCATTGATACAACAGCTTTAGAGACAGCTTTTCTTAAATCTTGGTAATCTCTCTTTGTTTCAGCATTAGCAAATAATGGATGGTCTTCAATTGGGGTATCCTTGGTCATAACAGCTTTACCTAATAAAGCCATTGTTTCCTCTTGTTCCTTTTGCATTCTCAAAGCACGTTCCCTTGGGTGTTCTTCTGCAACACCTAAACTACCGAATAAATCGGCTGCATTGTTTAAATCAGATTCCATTTCAGCTTTCTTTATCAATTCCTTACGAGTCTTCTCATCTAATGTATCAATTTGTAAAAGAACTTTATCAGTAGAGCTAGCAACTTTACCATTCTTACCCTTAGCTTTTGATTTGGCTTCAGGTTTCTTTTCCTTAGGCTTTGGAGCTTCTTCGGCATCCCAGGATTCTAATACAGGCTCATCATCCTCCCATGAGTTCATTAGTACAGCATCATCGTCACCCATTGACCCGTTAATAGCTTCATCGTCCCAAGACATCTTTTCCAGATTATAATAACTTCTTTTAACGTTGTTTTCTCACATTAATTCATAATAATAATTGTATATTAACAAAAAATTATAGCATTAACAATTTTTATTTTTATTTTTTTTTTCAACTTTCTTGTTGAAAACTCGTCGCACCCCATAAAGCATCACAAAATACGATCAAGTTTTATGCAATTATATTATTTATGACAAATCAATTGTCGAAAGTTATAGACTCTATGTACTTAATATTTACTTTTCTTGTTTGGAATGCCTGTGTCACCGTCCAGGTGTTCAACTCCTATCCCCATGGTACCCAGGGTGGACATTTCTCTGAGGGATCGTGGAGATACACCACTTGTGCGTCTTCTCTTCATTGTTGGTATTTTATCAGTGCTCTGTATCGACGATTTCATCGACTTCGAATCCTGCGAATATGGAGACACCGAGTTTGTTGGTGATAGTGACCTGCTTGATTTACTGGTAGTGTTGCTGTTATTATTATTAGTGCTGACATTCATATTATTATTATTATTATTATTACCGTTTACCTTCAAAAAATTCAAGTCATTTGGACCCATTCCCATATTCATATTCATATTCATAGCCTGTTGTGGATTCATGTTAGGTTGTATGTTTCCTGGTGTACTCATGTTCATATGATTAGGCACGCTGGAAGGTATATTCCCTGGAGTATTCATATTACTGCTACTCATGTTCATGCTCGAATGACCCTCAGGAATTGGTGAATCTTGATTACTGAAATTGTTTGATTCGTATTTATAATTATTAACATAAAGTCGTAAAGCGTTTAATGGACTTTCAATGTTATGCAACTTCTGGTAAATACGCAGATTCTTTAAGGATGACATTACTGTGCTAACTTGCATTACCCTCATCAATCCTTCTTGAGATCCAAATACAGAAACGTTTCTAAAGACACTAAAATAAGAACGTAATTGCGTTATTGCAGCAAAATTCGGTGGTAACGTACCAGTAGAATTGTGTTGCGTACTTAACGGATCGTTAATACTGCTGTTTTTACCTCTTGTGTTATTGAACAGGTCGCCACTCCTGTTTTTAGCGTCTCTTTCTTGTTTAACTTTAATATCCGATGTCTCGTTACTATCATTATTATTGTTATTATTATCATAATTATCGATATTTCCAGGATTATTTTCTTTATCTAAATTTTCATTTAACATTGGATTGCTTAGTTTATGGAAAATATCATAACTCACAAAATTATTACTCACTAAACTCTCCAGGGAATTCCATTCAATACCAGGAACAAAACTATGCATACAAACATCACTCCATTCAATTTTTAGGTTTGAGTCAAACAAACCTTTTAATTGAACAAAATGAGTTATATAACTTCCATCTGGATAATGATAAGTAAATGTACATCTTGGACAATCGAAAAAAATTGAACCATTACTGATAACTTCAGTCTTTAATTGCTGGGTTACTACTTCTATCCTTATTACACCTAGTCTTCCCAGTGTAACGAATACCATCGGTATTAGGGGTACCAAAAAATCAAATTGCCTAAAATCTGTTGAAGATGTCTTACTATAACGTAAAATTGCATCCTTTGTAAACATATCATCAATGCATTTTTGCCAATACGATATTTGTGTTACTCTACCGGCGGACATATTAATCGTATTGACCAAATCATGAAAACGTAAAGCAGCCATACTAGCCAGATATTTTCTTATTGGATATAAAAATAAAGCAACAGGAATTTGACCTTTATTCATTTGATGTATTTGATTTTGAGTTAATGGTGGACCCATATTATTATTTTGCTGTTGGTGAGTTGGAATATTTACAGGAGTTGAAATTTTGGATCTATTTGATGCTAAACCACTATTCTTGGTTTTGTTTAAAGTACTATCACTTTCTATTAAATTGCTCTGAGATCTCGGTAGGGTATCGGTGCCTCTTGTTTTATTACCCTTACCCTTTTTACGTCCTGTTTCAGGTTTGTTAGGACTATTATGGTTATTATCCTTTTCCATCGCTTTTTGTGAATTCATTTGTTGTAAAGATATCTGACTATTATACATAATATTATGCATATTTATATTCTGTGGCATACCCTGGGGTGAACCTTGATAAATTGGGGGATTTTGCGGAGTGGCACCTGCAGTCGCTTGCGACTGTTGTTGTGTGTTCGGGTCGATCTGAAACTGGTTTATCATTTGCTGGTTGTATGGAAACCCATGAGGATGTGCATTATTTTGCGTATTAGGGTTATTAATATTTGGTTCCTGTTGCATATATGGCGTATTGACATTAGCTACTCCGGGACTCATGTTACTGTACGAGTTCATGCCTCCTTGCATGAAATTTGGGATATGTTGTGGTTGGGCATGAGGATGTGGAGCCTGCCCTGAATATGGGTACATATGTCGAGCAGCTTGTTGCGGTTGTGATTGCTGTTGCGATTGTGCTATATTGGCATCCTCCTGATGATTAGCAGTATTATTATCCATAGCGAAAGAAATGCTTGTTGCCTGTTGAATATATGTAATCTATAGCTAATCTATAACAAAAGGAATATAAAGATAAGCGACAAATACTGCAATATGTAGTACTGTCCCAGATCCAACGGCTGTCGATCCTCATGTAGTCAACAATCCAAAATGTGATTGTCGTTTTTTCCAAATAAAAAACTCGAGGTGAATCTCGGCTTACCCGGTTTGTCTCATATTATATTATATAGTATATAGTATATAGCATATACTGATGGTTGTTTACCATGGAATGGGGCAGTATAGGTCGATATCTCGTCTCCTTACGGTCCTTATCATTCCCTGGGCCAGGTATGGTCTTCTTGGTTTCGTGAAGCTAGAAGACCCGTCGCTGTCGTCGTTCTTGTCATCATCGTTTTCCAGATGACTTCTCGATTTACTGGCACGTTTCTTTAGCAACTTGTCAATTGTATCTCGTTTCTCTTCTTCTAGTCTTTTCTCTTTCAAGTTCTTTCTCTTACGAGCATTTTCTGCTCGACGTAGTTGAATTTCTTCTTCTGTCAGGACTTTTTTATTAGCAGAGTTGTCATCAAGCAAGTCCAGTAACATTTTACTTCTGATAACGGCAGGTTTAATCTCTTCTTGAATGTCTTCTGTCTCCTCTACTTCAGTTGGTGTTGCTGTCATTTCTTGTTCGTCGTCGTCCTGATTATCAATGGGTTCCTCTTCCTCTTCCTCTTCAACACCTATATCTATTTCCTCGTCGTCATCTTCGTCTTCCTCCTCTTCTTCTTCTTGTTCTTCATCGTCGTCGACAGCATTTTGTCCTTCTTCCTCTTCAGCAGCAGCAGCCGATTCGTCATCGTCCAAAGATTGCTGTTGTACGTTTCTCCGCTTGGTAGTAGTAACAACCTCTTCGTCAGCATCTTCAAATTCATCGACTTCTTCATTCTCATTCCTGTCTCTTTTCCTGGTTCTTGCAGCTGTACTGTCAACGGCAGCAGCATTTGTTGTATTCCTCGATTTCGACGTACTTGTAGGTTTAACCTGTTTCTTTTGACTTACAGCATCTACATACTCGTCGTCATTATAATCGTCATCCTCTTCGTTGTAATCTTCATCATCATCCAGCTCAACTTCCTCTTCCTCTTCTTCTTCTTCTTCTTCTTCCTCCTCTTCTTCTTCTTCTAGAATAGGAGCGTTTTCAGCAACAATAGCTTCCTCTTTAACGTCTTCCCTCTTTGGTTTCTCCTGCAACTCAGTCATTCTCACTAATATATTCACACTGTACTCTTGCACTCTTGCCCTCAAGTTGTGTTGAAACTGTTTCTTGTTGTCTTCTTTTCTATGAGGCGCAATGAAAATATCAAACAGATGCTTAAAGGGTTTTACTACACTGCGACTGATAAAATGATCGGTTAAGAAGAGAGTTGAGTAGGTTAAGAAGCAAGCTAAACTAGTAAGACCAACATGCAAACGTTTCTTATATTTTGCAAATCAAAGGTTTTCGTACATCCATCAAAGAACTCTTCAGAGAACGTGCCTGGGTTCTTATTAATTACAATAGAGTCAAATCAACCCAAGCAAGATGCACTGTTACATTGGTTACCAGAGTCCTCATTGAGTCAGAAACAACTTAATTGGTTGCTTCAAATGGATGAATCGTTTGGAAAACCATCTGCTAACATGACAGTTAACTCTATCGATAATTTAAGACAGAAAATGGACTCATCCATCTTAGTTGACACCAGAGGAACTTACCTTTCCTTTTCTATTAAGTTATCCTCTCTTTACTCATTTGAATTTAGACCTCCAAGTCCCAGTGGTTGGTGGTTCGGTTCCATTATGTTGCATTCAAGAACTAATAATACAGAGACTTTGCCTGTTTTATTCTTTCATGACAACGTTTGTAACTCTACAAAAATGAAACAAAAAGAATTAAACAAGGATTTTGATCCATTTACAACTAGTGGAGACATATACTGGGGTGGTGTTGATTTAAGAAATATGGTCAGTTTATTAATTGATTTACAAAAGACATTTGTGGATCCAAACATTTGGTTAGTAAATGCTACATTAGATGACTTAAGAAATTTTTCAACAAATACTGCCATAGACTCTAATGAAAGTAGTTTAGGTCTCACAAGTGAAAATTTCTGGAATAAATGGGAAACTGCAAAATGGTCAATCATGTCTCATATTGCAAGTGCAACAACCAAGACAGGAAGTTTAATGACAGATTTAATTAAAAGACATCCCATAGTTAAATTTGTAGAGAAAAATAATAATAATCCATACGTTCAAAATTTATTAAATAACCCAAAAGTTCAAGAGATTCAAAATGATTTTGATTCAGCAAGAATTTACCTTGCTAAATGGTCCTTAGGGGTTAAAGAAGAAGCAGATAAATATAAACTAAGTCACCAATTAAATGATTCCTATAGAAAAATGCTGACGACGGATTTAGGATTTGAATACGGTACAGATGCAAGTTTTACAGAGGAAGAAATAAATAAAGCAATGGAAAGAAATTTCCCATTGACAAGACAGAAATGGGAATCATTTTTCGATTCGCAAGGTAGATTTTCTATTACGACTAACGAAATTAAAGATTATATTTTCCACGGTGGTGTTGATTCTATGGAATTGAGGAAAGATGTTTGGTTGTTTTTATTAGGTGTTTATCCATGGGATTCATCATCTGATGAAAGATTACAAATTGATGAAACTTTAAAACTATCCTACGATTTATATCAACAAAAATGGAAGTCATTGACTTTTGATAATGAGGAAGAAGAAGAATATTGGGATGATCAAATTTTTAGAATTGAAAAAGATGTAAAGAGAAATGATAGAAATGTTGATATTTATAAGTGGAATACCGTTGACGGTAAACCAAAACCTGAAGCAGAAACAACCGTTATTGTTGAGGCCAATGATGACATTGTGGCAAGTGTTGAAGAAGATGATGAGGAAGATAGTAACAATGAACATTGGAAAATTAGAAATCCACATTTACTGGCGTTGAAAAATATTCTGATAACATATAACATTTACAATCATGATCTTGGTTATGTTCAAGGTATGACAGATCTCTTATCGCCTATTTATTACATTCTAAGGGACGAAACTAAAGCATTTTGGTGTTTTGTCAATGTTATGGAAAGAGCTGAACGTAATTTCTTGAGAGATCAATCTGGTATTAGAGATCAAATGTTGACAATGACAGAACTTTGCCAATTAATGTTGCCACAACTAAGCGACCATTTAGCCAAGTGTGATTCCTCGAATTTATTTTTCTGTTTTAGGATGCTATTGGTATGGTTCAAGAGAGAATTTGAATTTGATGATGTTTGCTCCATATGGGAGAATTTTTTCACTGATTATTATACTTCTCAATTTCAATTATTTTTCATGCTAGCTATATTGCAAAAAAACAGTCAACCCATTATCCAGAATCTGGACCAGTTTGATCAAGTGTTGAAGTACTTCAACGATTTACACAATACAATGGATTGGAAAGATCTAATAATAAGAGGCGAGCTCTTGTTTATCAGGTTCCAGAAGATGATGACGTTAATGGAACGAGAATCAGAACTGAATGAGGGAAACAAGGTAACAGCATCAGATGAACAATCATCGTCGGTTCCTAAACAGGCCCTGCCAAGCAAAAGCAAGTATTTACAATTACTGCTATCCAAGAAAATTATAATCCAAAAGGAGAGCCCTCGAGTAAAAGATTCAATCAAATAACAATACTTGTAGCACGTTTTATCAATCTATTGTGTGTTGTTTTCTTTCTTTCTATATAAGTTTTATATATCAATAAATTCGTTCTTTAAACGGACAAATCAGATAATTAAAAAAAACGAAAAAAACGGAAAAGTTCAATTAACATTGAAACTGAAACCACGTAATCAATCTATAAGTTTGAACTGTTTTAAGTTTGATTGAACCCTTGAAGCCTTTTAGATCTCGAATTTTTAGTTCTATTATTATTATTGCTGTTACAAAGATTTCTGAGTGGAATATTAATTGGCTGCATATAATATCTAGTTGTTCCATAACTCCTTATCTCTCTTCTTTTGAAAATAAAGGCACGATGATTGATCCTATGCCCTCCGATGTTATCAATTGGAGTATTTTAAATGAAATAATATCAATGGATGAAGACGATCCTGATTTTTCAAAAGGTTTAATTATTCAATTTTTTGATCAAGCTTTAAACACATTTAACGAAATGGAAACTCAGTTGCAAACTTCAAAAAATTTAACAGAACTAGATAATTTAGGTCATTTCCTTAAGGGTTCTTCTGCTGCATTAGGTTTGCAAAGAATAGCTTGGGTTTGTGAACGTATTCAAAATTTGGGAAGAAAATCAGAGCAATCTTTCCCATCAAGGTTAGAATTATTGAAGACATTACCAGATAACATTAAGATTGATGAAGCAGATTACGAAATAAATAATGATAATGAAATTAATGATAAAACACAACAATCCAATAATAGGCATAAAGACACTGATGATAATTCCTCATACTTAAATTCGATACAGGAAGCATTACAACAAGCAAGATTTGAGTTTAAGCTGGCGAAGAGAGAATTGTCAAATTATTATAGAGAAGAACTTTGATAATGTAAACTTTACTTAACCTTATGGCCCTAATTAATAGTAACCATCAATCTGTTTGTTTGTCTTTTTCATCAAAATATACAATTTCTAGAATTATAATGCCAGAAATATAATTATAAATACGTATACATATATATGAATAAAAAAACCACAAATTAGATGCAAAACGCACGTTACGAAAGAAATATCAATAGACAATAGTCCACAGAAAGAGATAGTAAAGGGGAAACATAATTTTTTTTTAAGTTTTTATCAAATCGAGGTTATTAATTCATAAATATCACCTAATTTTTCAGCAAAAAATTTTGGTCTTGGATGTTCAGTAGAAATTTCTAATGCTCTTTCTTCAGTTTCAATACCACTTAAGACTAAAAGAGTACCACCTAGATTTCCTTCAACACCGAATCTCATGTCAGTATTTAAACGATCACCAACCATACAACATTTTGATCTATCTAAACCTTTAGCGGATACAATTGTATTTAGCATATTCATGTTTGGTTTACCACAATAGGCAGGTCTTCTACCGGAAGAGAACGCAAGCGATTCAACCATTGACCCAGCCCCTGGGAATGTAAATCCCTTTTGTGGGAAAGTTGAGTCAACATTAGTACCAACAAAATGAACATCTTTCTTTTGTAAATATTGTAAAGTGATAGCAAGTCTGTGATAGTTAACATTTGTATCTAGACCGGCAATCACAGCGGTAACGTCTTCATCAAGACCATTAACTAAGAAAGGAGAAGTTTGAGCATCGAATTTTTCATTTAATCTTGGATCTGTACCACCTAATGATTCATAACCCATTGCACCTAATTCTTCACCGATACCAGATTCACCAAAGACCCAAATTTTATCCTTTCCAGGAGTTAGTTTTAAGAAATCACGTACGTAAACGGCAGAGGCAAACCCGGATGTAAATATTTGATCTTCTCTGACAGTAATTCCAAATGATGCAAATTTCTTTGTGTAAGCAGAACGTGATTTGGTTGAATTATTAGTCACAAAGATAGTTTGTTTACCGAGTGATTCTAATTTCTCTAAAAATTCTTTGGTATGCGGTAATAAATGTGGACCTAACCATAAGACACCATCACAATCGAATAAGAAAGTGTCATATCTGCTCAAAAAATCCTCAGCAACATCGGCTGTAGTAATTTTAATTGGAAGTTCGGTAGTGATAGTCATGTTTGTTTGGAGCTATTTTGGATGTTGCTACAGAAATACTAGATGGGTATGACTATTTTTAATATACATCTCTATATATATATATGTCAATAATAATCGCTGTTATAATTTTTCAGATATGATTATGTAAAAGCAACTTTGACGGGAAAAGTAAAAGGGCCCACGGTTAGGGTATTAAGGGTAATCTTAGTAGGGTTTTACCATGTAAAAAGGTGCATATAATAAACTCATATAAAACCCAACTAGGGTTTACCTCTGTCTGCGGCCAAAAAAGCTCCAAATTCTTAACTAATTAGGTCTGGTTCTAAAATCAACTCAAAAAAAAACTGATTTGTCTAGGGCTTGCACAGTTTATCACCCAGGGCTTGCGACAATTTTCTTGCAGAACGGAGATTAGAACGGGGATAAGAAGTTTCACCTTTTTCAATGAGTAATAAAAAATTTATTTTAATATTGATAATCTATATCTTTTTTTATATGTATATTATACAACTTTAGATTTCTTTATGCAGCATACTTTCTCTACCTGGACCGGTACCAACCCATTCAACGGGAACGCCAACAAAATCTTCGATAAATTTCAAATACTTTTGAGCATTCTCTGGTAATTCTTCGTAAGTCTTGATTTGAGTAATATCTTGATCCCAACCTGGTAATGTGACATATTCAACATCAACTTCTCCTAAAGTCATTAAATCTTCTGGGAATAAATCCAATTTTTTACCCCTGATCGAATAAGAAATACCTACTGGAATCTCTTTGAAAGAATCTAAAACATCCAATTTAGTAATATTTAAACTTGTGTAACCATTGATCAAAGTGGAATATTTTAGGACGACTAAATCTAACCAACCACAACGACGCTTACGACCAGTGGTAACACCAAATTCAGCACCGATGGTCTGTAATTTATCACCTTCGGCGTTTAATTGTTCGGTAGGGAATGGACCTTCACCGACTCTTGTGGTATATGCCTTAACAACACCGTAAACTTTATCAATGGTACGTGGAGGAATACCTAAACCGGTGACAACACCACCAATACCAGTGGAAGATGAAGTAACGTATGGATAAGTACCGAAATCGATATCTAACATCAGAGCATTGGCACCTTCAACTAAAATTTTCTTATTAGCCTTAATAGCGTCATGCATGAAAACAATAGAGTCAACAACAAATGGTTTCAATTGATCTCTATATATCTTGTATTGCTTTAATTTAGCTTCAATGTCATATTCAAAATCACCATATCTTTGTTTTCTTGTCTCTATTAATCTTTTATATTTAACAACAAATTCTTCCCAAGCACCTGGATTATCATTAACTAAATGATGAACTCTTAAACCAGATCTGGAAGCCTTTGTAGAGTAAGTTGGACCAATACCTTTACCAGTGGTACCAATATTCTTACCGTCCTTTGAACGACCAGATAATTCATGTTCTCTTAATTTATCAGTGATTTGATGGAAATCAAAGACTAAATGAGCTCTAGAGGAGACAAATAATCTTGATCTGGCATCTTTTAGACCTTTGGCTTCAAGAGTCTCTAACTCTTTGAAGAAAGATGGAACATGAATCACAACACCGTTACCTAATAAATTTTGACAATGTGGGTTCACTAAACCAGAAGGTAACATATGGAAATCATATTTGACACCATTTACGACAATAGTGTGGCCGGCGTTGTTACCACCTGCACAACGAGCGACAATGTCGTATTTACCAACTAATAAATCTACTAGTTTACCTTTACCTTCATCACCCCACTGACTACCTAATACGACGTTAACCATGATTGGACTTGAGTATACTTATATGTTCTTGCTATTTGCAGCGATTGCTATTGTTGCAGTTGTTGTTGTCTTTTAATCAAGATTGAAAACTAAATAAACAAGGGGCTATATAGAAAGAGAAACATCCTTTGGTGTACATGGAAAAAAACGACAGCAACAAGAATTGACGAATTTATGTAGATCTTATATACTGACATCTCGGATCACTCAAGACACTTAGTTTTGCTTCTTACTTCCACTCTCTTGTCCAATATGATTCAGAATTTGCCTCACTGACTTCTCTAATCTATTTCATTGTTCTAAATCATTAAAATTAATTAACTCGCGATTTTACACTTAGAATGACTCGGACGAGCCGGGTGAGCGAGGGTGGCAATTAACCGGGATTCCACTATCTGATAGACATAATTGATCTCGAGGGTTGCAGATAAGAACAGGGGAGTGATGCTGTGTCACGAAGGACCAGCTGTCACCCAAGGGAAAGTGGCGTCTTGCAAGTATATAAGGTTACGGGTGGTTGAAAGACCCGTTGATTGTATCAGTCCTCGAGGATTTTGGAGATGACTAATACAACTGATTCTAAATACCAAATTGTTACCTTCTATGGAACGTTTATAGACACACCAAGGTTTGGTGAATTGCGAACTAGAGTGAATACCTCAATTGGTGTAGATGTTAATCTTGCAAGTGACAACTATGGGAAAATTTTGTTCATCGTTGAGGACTCAATCGATCCATTGTTAGATACACTGAATTATAATTCACACCTGAAAGATACCCAAGTCAAGACTGTTAGGTTAGATGGCTCGAAAACATCTTTCTTTTTTCCAGGCTTCATAGATACACATATTCATGCCTCACAGTATCCAAATACTGGTATCTTTGGTAATTCAACTTTACTAGATTGGTTAAATAAGTACACATTCCCAATTGAGGCCTCATTGAAGGATAGGGAAATTGCCTCGAATGTTTACAGTAAAGTTATTCATAAGACCTTAAAGAACGGAACTACCACTGCTGCATATTATACTACTATTGATTTGAATTCGTCCATTGCGATGGCAACATTGTGTTCTCAATTAGGTCAAAGGGCTCTTATTGGCAAAGTTTGTATGGATTGCAACGGTCCAGATTATTATATTGAGACTACTGAGCAATCCACTGATTCAACTTTGAAATTTGTTAATTTTTTAAACCACCAATTGAAAGATAATAAGGTTAAACGTATCATTACACCAAGATTTGCGCCATCATGCTCAAGAAAATTAATGTCCAGTTTGGGTGCAATGGCAAAGAGAAATAATATTCATATACAAACGCATCTGTCAGAAAATAAGAATGAAATTAATTGGGTTAAAAATTTGTTTTCAGAATGTGATAGTTACACTGAAGTCTACAATAAATACGATTTACTATATGAAAAAACAATTCTAGCTCACTGTGTTCATCTTTCTACCGATGAAATTGAATTGATTAAAGAGACAAAAGCAGGTGTATCGCATTGTCCAATTTCAAACTCTTCGTTAACCTCTGGTGAGTGTCCGGTGAAGTCGTTGATTGAAATGGGAGTAGAGAAAATTGGTCTCGGAACAGATGTGTCTGCTGGGTACTCATGCAGTATATTAGAAACTGCAAGACATTCGCATACAGTTTCTCGACACATTGCAATGAGGGAGCCTATAGAGCCAGAAAGTAAAAAATTATCTGTGCCTGAATGCCTTTACTTGGCCACTGTTGGTGGCGCAAGTGTACTGGATATGAAAAATGAATTAGGTTCGTTTGAGGTTGGAAAATATTTTGATTGTCAATTGATTGATTTGTTATCTGAAGGATCTGCGGTTGATTTATTCGATTGGCAAATCAAAATCAATGACTTCAAAATTGGTCAAATGGATTATTTACCACCAATTTTAGAATTTGAAGATATTGTCTGTAAATGGGTTTTCAATGGTGATGATAGAAATGTTAAACGTGTGTGGATTAATGGTGAATCGGTAATATAATATGAATATATTTTCCAATTTTTTTTTTTTTTAATTTTTGTAGTTTTTCATTCTTTACAACTCTGAATTTGTGTCGCAAAAAGAATAATCGTAAAAATATTAATTAATAATTATGAATTCAAATTGAACTATGAATATTGGAAGTTAGTTATCCATATAACAACTAACAATCTTGCCTAAAATATGCAATGTTAGATGGTTTCAAAAGTTTGTTTGCAGTGCCAGTTGATGAAAACGGAAAAACAGTCACAGAAATGGATACAATAAATGAGGACTCTTTTGATATTTCTATTTCAAAAAGTATAATAAGCAAGAAAACAACGTTTGACAATTACAAACCAGGTATTAATTCAACACCCACTAAAAATGACCCAAAATTAATGCAAATTTTGAACCCCACGTCACCACCACCACCAACCCCATCAATTGTCAAGGTTGTGTCTAAACCATCACAGGAACAATTGAATGATAAATCAAAGTATGTAGATGACAATGTATTGCAACAGCATACACAAGAGCACAAAGATACAGAAATTGAAAAATTGAAAACATTATTAGCTGAGAAACAAAATGAAGTTGAATCTCTTTCAAAAATAATCAAGGATAAAGAAAATAATATAACTCATTTAAAGCTAGAATTTAAAAATATAAAATGTAAGAATAGGATATTCTGCAAAAATATTCGAATGCAAATTCATGACACCAAACTGAATATTTCTGGAAGTGTCACTGACGCAATGCAAAAAATAAACTTATCTTACAACTCAAAGTTACAGCTATCACAAAAGTCATTTACAAATGGTTTAAGTACGCAGACGACTCTATTTAACAAATCAATTCGAGCAAACGATGAAAAAATTGCTGGTTTAGAGAAAAGGTTAGAGGTTTCAGCTCACAAAGATAAAAAATTGAAAGAGTTAGCATCAAAACTTAACCTTTTTAATATTGACCTTCGAGAACCATTTCTTGAGATATTTAATGCCAGTAAATCTACAAATCTGGAAACAGAATTTAAGAAGAAATATAAAGATATTATTGGATTCAAAAGGCAAGAAGATGAAGAAATTTCAAGAAAACAATTTCCAATGATAAACTCAAAACTTGATAATCTGGCTAAAAAACTTAATACAGATTGCGACAAAAAACAGGTAGAGATCGAAACAAAAGAAGAGTTGCTAGATACATTAAACAAAAGAATTGAAAAACTATTGAATGAAAAAGAAATACTTGTGAAAGAAAAAGATGCTTTAATTAATGAAAAAAAATTGTTAATAAAGGAAACCGATGAATTGAAAGCAGAAAAATTAAACAAGGATGAGGAGACTTTTATTAAGTTAACTCACCAAATTGATTCTTTACTTGAAAAAGCTGATCATTGGAAGAAAAAAAGTTGTACATTTGAAAACGAATTTCATGAGAAGATATCACAATTAAAGATTAGTGAAAAAGAAAAGTTTATCTTAAAGAAAGATAAGCAGTTAATGGAAAAAGAAATTGAAGATATGAAAGATAAGATTAATATTATTTATGGAAATATTACTGAAAGGTTGAATAAAGAACTCCTTCAGAAAAAATACCCATATATTTCAGAGGACGAGTATAAATCTTTGGAAATAGAAACAATAGATGAAATTACAATCGTAGAGTTACAAAATATTATCAAACAGTTTGTTTGCATTTTAAACATACCGTTTGATAAATTATGTAAAAAAATCCCCCTTATTGGAATCTATCTAAAATACGAAAGAAATTTGTATTCGTATTTTGCCAATCGATTACACTATCAGTTATACAGTAAAAGTATTGAAACGACACAATTAACTCAGGATGCATACACACAGTACCTAGCTACTAAAGATCTCAATGCTATAACGCATCCTTTGGAGTCCTACTTGAATGATTTGTATAATGAGATTGTTTCAAAGTTTTAATCATCATATGAATATTACATACGCTTAATAGTATCGCGAAGCTCAAATAGAAAAGCGCAATATTGGAAAAACTGAAAAATTTTCAGTGATGAACAACATCATCATTATACAAAAAGGTAGTCATATCTGAAAATTACATTACACCGACAGCCACATTAATATATTAAAAATCATATTAGTATAATATCATTACATATATATATATATATATATATAATACAGCATAAACAGAAAGTTGCACACACATTAACGTAACGATATTTACCTTATACTTTTTCATTCGGTTAACGCATATTAAACTGATAAGGACAACAATAATAAAATTTAGAGAAACCAATAGACAAAGGCTTAATGAATAATAGTAATAACAGTAATAATAGCGAAAATAAACAGGTACGCCTTGGCAGTAATAATAGTAATCAAACTAATCAAATTCAAAATAGCAATTATATCAATGACACTAATCCAATTGGTCCTGTTTCTAACCTTTCAAATGCTCTACGAGGTATTCATTTGCAAGGTGGTAACAGTAACAATGTAAATATATATCAAGATCCAATACGACAACAACAGCAACAACTACTACAAAAACAACAGCATATCAATAGAATTCCAGAATCCAACGAAACTAATAATATGATCATTTCGCCGCAAGATCAACAAATAATAAATGGACTGAATTCCAATCCAATTGACAATTCAAGGTTAACAAATTTTTTTCAAAATCAACCAATGCATGGATATACGTTATTTTCCCATAGATCAGCTCCTAATGGATTCAAAGTCTCTATAGTATTAAGTGAGCTAGGTTTACCATATAATACATTTTTTTTGGATTTCAATAATGGCGAGCATAAATCACCAGAATTTATCTCGGTGACACCAAATGCTCGTGTTCCAGCATTGATTGATCATGGTATGGATAACCTATCAATATGGGAATCTGGTGCCATTTTATTGCATTTAGTCAACAAGTATTACAAAGAAACTGGGAACCCTAAACTTTGGTCTGATAATTTAGCTGAACAATCTCAAATAAATGCTTGGTTATTCTTTCAAACTACCGGGCATGCACCAATGATTGGTCAGGCGCTACATTTCCGATACTTTCATTCAGAGAAGATTCCAAGTGCACTAGAAAGATATACCGATGAAGTAAGAAGAGTCTATGGAGTCATAGAGATGGCACTTGCTGAGAAAAGAGAGGCACTAATTATGGAACTCGATACAGACAATGCTGCCTCTTATTCTGCGGGAATGACACCATTGTCTCAAAGTAAGTTCTTCGACTATCCTATCTGGCTTGTTTGCGATCGGATAACCATAGCCGACTTATCATTTGTTCCATGGAATAACGTCGTTGATCGGATAGGAATTAATATCAAGATGGAGTTCCCAGAGGTTTACAAATGGACTAAACACATGATGAGAAGACCTGCCGTCATCAAAGCATTACGTTGTGAATAGTAGCCTACATAGAATAACTAAGATAAATAAATTATTAGCATAAGCCATCGTACAATTCCTCATGATCCTTCAAAGTGATTCTCATTTTGTGGTGTTTACAAGTGTGGACCAGATCCTGCGGCCGCTTCTAGGCGGCATCTCCCAGAATCTCTGCTTACAAATTTTGGTGGTGGGGCCTAACAGGAACGGGGCAGTGGTCTGCGGGGGGTTCTGTGGGAGCAAATACCATCGGATTATGATATTGGAACATTGATATCAGGCATTCGGTTTCAATGGTAAAGGAAAGGATGTTAAGGCTAACAGGGGAATGGATTTACCCATTCAACCAAAATGCTTCGAAATTTATATGCTCATTGCTACGAACTTCTCAAATAGTTCCTGGCTTTTCCTATAAAACAGATATATATATATATTATCAAGTAATCCATTTTGCTTGAACCTTTTTGCTTTGTACAAATTCGAGTTAGCTGAAAAAAAAAAGACAGAGTATGTCTACCCCAGTTCCATTTACTGAAAATACTGTTATCATTGTGTTCGGTGCCTCTGGCGACCTAGCAAAGAAAAAAACTTTTCCTGCTTTGTTTGGTTTATTCAGAGAAGGATATTTACATCATTCAACCAAAATCATTGGCTATGCTCGTTCTGAATTAACTGTAGAAGAGCTGCAACAAAGAGTGAAACCCTTTTTGAAAAACGCTAAACGATCACAGGACGATGCAAAAGTGGAAGAGTTCTTCAAGATGTTATCTTATATCTCTGGTGCTTATGATACAGACGATGGCTACAAGAAACTTTTATCCACGGTGAATAATTTCGAATCCTCTAAAAATATTACTACCCCACATCGTCTATTTTATCTGGCTTTGCCTCCTAGTGCCTTTTTAAATGTCGCAAAACAAATCAAACATTTACTTTATGCATCAAATGGTATCACCAGGGTTATCATTGAAAAACCATTTGGCCATGACTTACAATCTGCTAGATCCTTACAAAATAGTTTACGTCCATTGTTTAAAGAAGAAGAGATTTTTAGAATTGATCATTATTTAGGTAAAGAACTGGTTAAGAATCTGATACCTTCAAGATTTGGTAATAAAATTTGGAATTCTTCTTGGAACAAAAATCATATCAAAAGTATCCAAATTTCATTCAAAGAACCATTTGGCACCGAGGGACGTGGTGGTTATTTTGATTCGATAGGTATAATTAGAGACGTAATGCAAAATCATTTACTACAAATAATGACTCTCTTAACAATGGAGAGACCTGTGTCATTTGATTCCGAAGCTATTCGTGATGAGAAAGTTAAAGTGTTGAAATCAGTGGCTCCGATTGACTATAACAACATATTACTTGGTCAGTATGGTAAATCAAAAGATGGTTCAAAACCAGCATACCTAGATGATGAAACCGTTAAACCAAATTCAAAATGTGTCACTTTTGCTGCAATGACCTTTAACATCAATAATGAACGTTGGGACGGGGTCCCCATAATTATGAGGGCCGGGAAAGCTCTAAATGATGGTAAAGTAGAAATAAGAGTACAATATAAAAGTGTAGCTACTGGTGTATTTAATGATATTCCAAATAATGAACTAGTTATTAGAGTTCAACCTAACGCCGCCGTTTATATGAAGTTTAACGCAAAGACTCCAGGGTTATCCAATGCTACTCAAGTCACAGACCTTGATTTGACTTACTCACGGAGATATAAGAATTACTGGATCCCAGAGGCGTACGAATCGTTAATTAGGGATGCTTTGTTAGGTGACCATTCAAATTTTGTTAGAGATGACGAATTAGATATTAGTTGGAAGTTATTTACACCATTGTTGAATCATGTAGAAGATGATATTAATGGGCCAACCCCAGAAATTTATTCTTACGGCTCAAGAGGTCCAGATGGATTGACAGATTATTTACAGAAAAATGGTTATATTTTTGGTAATAAAGAATATACCTGGCCTGTTACCTCTCCCAAGCACTGAATAGTCCTTTATCTACGAATATTATCTCTCTCTATATATATATAACATATAGTTTTTGATGCTAATATATAAAAGAAGAAACAAAATAAAAAGTGTCGCAAAAATAGTATTACAATATGTTTAGATATATGAAACATATAAAAAAATTAAATAAAACAACAAGCAGCGGCACGGAGTTGCTTTAGTAAAACGCCTGCGTGTTAAAAAATGTCTGTAAAATATTTAGTATAGTCTTCGTCACTTTCATGACGATTGCAACTAATAGTTAATGTCCTTTGGTTTGTATTTTAAGAGCTTTTAATATTTAAACAAAATAAGATAAAAACATAACCTTCAAACCGATGTATCTCTTTGCTCAACTATTGTACTGGAATGTTTAACTTGTATGGAATGTTCAATCTCAAACTCTGAAAAATCAATTTTGCCATCTCTGAGTTTTTGCATAACAAATGAACGTATTCTTTCAAAATTGTCAATTTTATCGTTTTCCTTAACTTGGTTCAGTAATGACACTAAAAACTTGGGTAGCATTACCATATCTTCGTTGTGAGTAATTAGATAATCAACAACTTCAATGGCCAAGAAATGATGCTGGCCTTCATTTTCTGCAAATCCATCTGCATAAGCATCCAACTGACTCGGTATAATATCATTAGGGTTTGTGTTCGTAGGTAAATATAAAATGTTCGGAGCAATAACAGTTGATAAATTATGAATATCCATTTTTGATCCCATTTTTGAGCCCATTTCATGCTCTATATGAGAAAAAGATGATGTCCAAAATAAAAATGATAATAAAACCTCTAAGACATTTCTATTATATATTGGAAGTAAGGAGTAAATTAGCGACATCAATTTTTGCTTTTGACCTACATCATCGATTTCGGCAGCGCTGAGCCAAAGAGTATACAATGATTTGGTTAATATAGGATCTGGTAACTCTCGAATAAATTTTTTCAGTAATGCAGATAATTGAATTGCATTTTCTTTGGATAAATCTGGTACCTCTGAGGGGTTATCATCAATCAAAGTAGTTAACTCCCTCAATCTTCTAATATTACCGTTTTTTCTAAAAATACCCTCGATAGACATGTCCATTTGACGCAAATTAGATATCAGTTCATCAACAATGATTGGAATCTGAATCTTTGCTGGGCCGACGCCTAAATCTGATTCGGTACCCCACTTGCTTGATAGTACATCTAATGGTGTTCCAAATACTTTCACTGGAATCGGCTTTTTCGTTTCCATATTCATTATGGTTCTCATCTTATACCAGAAATTATTTGACTGAGAAGCTTTACCCTTGTCCATTTTTATGACCGGCTTCAGCTTATTAATTTCATTTTCGTCAATTCTAATTCTTTCATTATTTAGCAAGAGAGTTATACTAATGTAGTGAATAATTTCCAAATCCTTTGCTGATAACTCTGAATAATAAACACCACTCTTTTTTTGTTGATTAATTACATTTTCATCCTCGGTCTCTTTTAATTTCTTAAAGTGAGTAAAGGCGTTAGGTCTTAACTCTCTTGCTTGCTCGGCTGCAATAATACGTGAAATATCGTCTAACGTCAATGTTTTTGTGTTGTTAAAAACGTTATCATGAGTAGTTGAATCAGATTTAGTTGAATTTGATCGATCTGTACGAATTACTAAATTTTTTTGATTCCTACCAGAAAGCTTATTTGTAAGATCCTCTTCCGGAATTTCTAGAACGACTGACTTACGTGCCTCTTGTTTATCATGAGTAACCCTCACACTTTCTCTCCTTGACCGTAACCTTTTGATATCATTTAATGTCCTAATATATGTTTGTTGCATTGTCATCGATTGTTTCCTTTGATCTTCTTTCCGACCCAAATCAGTTTGTCCTTTTAGCTGTGCTTGCATAACCACTCTCGAACGAACTAACGCAATTTTCAATAGAAATATTAATTGTGTTAATTTGGTTACAACTTTAAAGCCAACTATAGATTCCGGATCGTTTCCTGAGCAATCAGGACATAGAATATTTTTACTTTCTTTGTTGAATGTGGATTCGTTGACGTCTGAAGAATCAATTAATTTATTACACGAAGAGCATTTGAAACAATTGATATGCCATCTATGTTCCTGAAATTGTATACATTCCTCCTGAGTATACTTTTTACAAGCTGTACAGTCATCAGTAGCATCGACCGATACATTAATATAGGAAAATGGATCCTTTTCATATACTTCATTTTTCTCAATTTCACGTAAAAATTTTAATAAAGCAGTAACAGAATGTGCTTTTTTATTTGCATCTAATGCAGCAAACAGACCATACCTTGTTAACAATTTAAGAAAATGAGCTAGGCCTGTAATCACAGACATGAAGGAAGATAAGACAGATTCGTTTTGGTATGATTCGATATTTAATTTTCTTAGCAACTGTAAATAGATCATTATTTTGGTAGTCAAGTTCCTAGGAAATCTTCCATATTTTAATTTAATATTTTCCATATCATTATTACCGTTATTCTCATTTAAGTTATTTGTAACATTTCGTTGTTCTATTTGACTAAATGTTCCATTAAACGTATCAAAATTGTCTAAAGCTTTAAATAGACATTCGACTTTCAATACAAACAAAGCGGTAGCCGCTATACCCTTTAATTGATCAAAACTAGATAGATATTGAAACATATCCGAAATACAAGATGCTGTTTCCTCCTCAAATCGGTACAATACCGACCATAATTTTAGTAAGATAAAACTAAATGCCTGCATTTGTTTATCTAATTCGATAGCTGTTGGATTAGTATCCGTTTCTATGAGATTTGAATTTTGAGGATTATACTCGCTGTTGGGAAAAGACGGTAAACCTAAAGATTCAGCAGATAAATTTACGTGCCAATATTTGTGAATGCCGTAGCATTCTGGATGCCAGCAATGTATCTTTTCACCTCTTGGAAATTCAATATATTGGTCAGAGATTGGAAATTTACAACCTTTGCAACGTTTTGAATAATATTTTAAAAAATGGAATTTGCAGTAAAGTTGATCATTATACATGAAACATTTTTTCACACCACAAGGTGTATGACATATAGTACATGAAAAATGTTCCTCATCGTAACGGCCACCAAAAGCTGTATAGTATAATCCTCTTAATGGCTTATCACAAACTTTACACAGCAGATCATGTCTTCGAAAATAATCATATTGACATAATAAAATAGGCTCTTCATGTTCGGACTCTCGATATGGAAAATATTTAGGTTTTAAAGGTGCCGAACAATCGTGACATGTAAAGCAATCTTCATGATAGTACTTTCCTAAAGCTTTCAATGTACTTCTACCCTGTTGGCTAGATGGAACAATAGGTTTATTGCATCGCGAACAAAATTTCTTTGAAGTTTTTACAAAATTAGTATTGGATAAACCCTTTTGAAGCTCATGAGAATTTGTATCTGTTTGATCTAACAACCTCTGTCTGGTTAAAGAGTCAGCTTGCATAGTCTTTAAAATTCTATTTTGAATGCGGCGTGTCTTAATTGAAATGTGGTACTATGCTTTTAATGAGGAAAAGACAAAGAAGGAAGACAGAAGAAGGGCTTAAATAGAATATGTGGTGTATTGCACGAATCAATGGCGCTAAAAAGCTCGAAGAACTAAATTCAAGCTGGAATATATTAAGCGATAACTCAAAACGAGAGATATTTTCAGGCAAAAATACCAAAACAGCAAATTTAATTTTACTAGTGAATTTACTTTATATGATATCAAAAATTCACCTGATACAAATAGGACCACACTTTGCTTTTCAAATATGAGAACTCGTAGAATTTTTTAATAAGGTTTAGCTGTTCGATATGTTCTGATATTTGTTTTGGTTTGTTTTTGAAACTTTCCATCCGTTCCAAATTAGGCGATTATCATTTTTCGAGGTTGCGAGTTGAAAATATCATGAGATACGATTATGTAATGCTGCTGTAATAAGAAGGGATTATCAATTACAGACTGTTGGTATGGTATATTAAATAGCTTATTTTGGTATAGTTAGAATAGGTTGATATAATTTGAAACGGCAAATGCTAAGTTATAATATAAAAATTGCGTAGATTACATAGATCTGCGAAAGAACGAAAAATTAACTATAAAGAAAGTGAAATTATGGTTGCAGCTGGGTATCAAAATCATTGTAGTAACAATGGTGCAGTGTAGTTTTGGGTTTTATAATCCCAGTAGAATGTCAAATCAGTAGTGTTAGTGTATTCCTTAATACCACATTGTTTAGTGAAATTTAGACCTTCCATTCTATCTTCAGCATATTTAACAAAATCGGATAATTCACAAGAGAAACCTGGGCCAGTATGACATGATTCTATTGGGATAACGACGTCATTGACAACGTATCTAACGTAGGAATTCATAGTACCGTTAAATGTGGTGTTTTGGGCAACAGCTGGACAGTCAAATTTTTGAGTGTAGACTCTAGCACCTTGTGGAACAATCCATGACTTGTGGAAAACATGGTTAGCAAAAGGGATATGGTCACCAGTTAATGGAATACCATTGTCAAATAGACCAACTGCTGATAAATAGTTAATGATATCAGTATCATGAGTGAAACTTAACCAGACATTTTGATTTAACTCTTCTTTCTTGGCAGTTAACAATTTTAATGATGCATTGAATGGAACGGAACCAATTGCTTTACCGACAGAATTACCAACGAAGTCACTATAGTAAGATTTCAAATCGGTAAAATATGAATATTTAATTAGTTCTTCCGTTGTGAAGATATCACAGACATCACTATAGCCACGAGCATTAACTTCAAATGCACACCAGTTGAATAAAGTGTAAGCATCTGATTGGGTTAAGTTTAAACCCTTATTTTCAGAATTGATTCTCTTCGCAATATTCTTCAAATAGGTGGTGTCAAATTTGTCAATGGTCTCAGCACCCTCTGTTTCATTCCAAGTTGAACAACAGTAAGCTGGTGTTAAACTATTAGCACCTTGAGATGGATCTTCGCTCAAAATTTGAAGATCTACATTGTAATTGTCACCTAAAGCTTCAATAAAGTTCTGTGCAGTATCGTGAACTCTTTTGGAACTTGCAGTAAATGCAGTAATATTTGGATTATTTAACAAAAGATCAGAATATTGTTCCAAGAACTCACCCGCATGCTTTTCGGCATCCAAAGAGCCTAGGTATGGATTCCATGGGTTTATAGTGTTATTGAGTGAAGTTAATTCCTCATAATAATCTGGATTCAAGAAAAACTTATAATCCTTGTTTAAAAATGATAAGGTACCATTAAATTGTTTTGTGTAGTTTGATAACTTATACCAAACTTTCATAATTTTTTTACCAGCACTAGCAGATGGGTATCTTTCACCATGTCTGGCATAAACTTGAACTTGGGTCATTTTACAATTTTGAGGAGCACTTTTTGGAATACTGGTATTGACTGGAAATGAAAAATGTGGGGCGGCACCATCTAGAAACTTGAAGATGTTTTCTTGGGAACCGATTTTTGATAAATCGTTAGACTGGTATGGTGAATGAATCAAAGCACCTTCTGCTGCTCCAGCAAGAGTGACTAATGCTGATAGTAATGACGTGGTTAGCATATTTAAATTTGGTTAAACCTGTTGCAGCTCTTCCCAATGACCATATCCACATTAATGTATTCTTTATTACTCTATATTTATACAAATGAAAAAAAAAAAAAATAATGTTTATTCTCTAGACCTGTTTAACGTTACATACACCCATCACATTCGGGTTTTCTGTCACTTTACATCGTCTGATTTTTGATTTCGGAGTAAACAGAGCATTCGAGTACAAACTTGAAAAAAAAAAACATATCAGGAAAGTATAAGAACTTTGGGACGACGAATAATACTGAACTAATAAATTATATGCGCACAATAGAATATTTTCAATAGTGATTCTGTAGCCAAGTATTTATTGAGAGAATTCTTGAATTTTTTGGCTGTAAATAACTCAAATTTATTAAAATGCATGTTGTTGAATGCCCATTGTAGGAATAATTCTTGAGTGTTGATAGCATAGCATAAACAATTCGCTTTTCTGATAACATAGACCATATTCCCTTTTTGTACAAATTTTCCAAACAGGTTATTTAGCGTATACCATTTTGGGCAAAATGTTTGGAACCTACATTCTAGTCACATTGCACAGTTCATCAATGCAATTAAGAGCTGTCAATATAGTGTCAGTTTTAAGGTTCACAGAACCTGTCATTCATTTGTATCCGCTGTCAAAAGTTTGTTATCAAACCACATATTTTAAATTATAGTCAGTTTGTACCTAAAATTAATGTGTGCTTACAGAATAATCTAGTACTCCTTTATGAAACTAACCAAAATATGTATTCATGTTGTCCAAAGTATCAAGATGGTTCAATTTTGAGGCTACGAAGTCATCGGAAAAAAAAAATGGAAATTTACTATTAACTACAATATTGTCCAAAATAACTTTTATGTTATAGATAATCTTAACGAGATCAAGAAGAAACATCTACTCAGCTATCGTTAAAGCATCTTTGACAGTGGGTACTAAATAGCTTTCAAACTTCTAATACTAAACTACCTTTTTTCAGTTTCCAGTAACTTTCTGATGTTTTTGGACATTCTCACCATAATAATACCACGAAGAAATATGTTTCAATCTTATGCCTTGTCAAACTCTAAAACATGGATATAGAAGTGTGTGTTTGATAGCACTGAATATATCTTTATCAGCCCGTCATACGTGTTTCTTCTTCTTGCTTTGTCTGCCGTTATTCTCTCTTTGAACTACAATTTCAAAAAATTATATAAGGCTCAAAAAAACAGGCTTCCTCAGTCAAACTCAAATTTCAGGAATTTTGAAAATATTTTTGTCTCTGATTCAATTAATATTTTGGATTAAGGTATTATTATCAATCTAAATTCAAGCTAATGTTTATATTCAAAAGATTCTGTGATCTGGGATAATTCCTAATATTTTGGATATATTAGGAAATATGTTGCAGCGGGTTATTAATATGTCAAAATATTATATTTTAACTAATGTGAATCGATTATATTATAGTAAGGTTGAAAACACCTGTGTTGGGTTTTAATAAGTGCATTTATAACAAATTGACAATTTTGAATTTGTTAGTGTATAATGACAAATTCGCTCAAATATAATTATACTCTCGCCTCTAATGTAATTACCATATCTTTTTATATCACTTGATCGATAAAGAAGTGGTTATTAGTGAAGTATAAAAAAAAAATTAAGTGGAAATATTTTATTATTTGATTTTCATAATTCTTAATATACGTAGTTGTTAAAAATAATAGTAGCAATTCAACTATAAATTAAAAAAGTAGGGTATAAATATAACGTTACAGAAGTTAATAGTAATTAAGATTGACTAAATTTGGTAATCATTTATTGTAGCTATCGTCAGATTTCTGATATTTTATTTCGAAATCATGAGACAGTTCAACGCCATCATTTGTTGAGCTTAGTATTGATGAGAGTAAAGCTACTTAACTAACTGTATATAAAAACATAACAACTACTTATTTCACTCCACATACTTTATATATATGGTTCTCTCTCTTCCTTATCTATCATCACCTCATTTTCCATACTTTCTTTTTCTTTACGCTTGTTGCTTTATTCGAGTTCTCTTTTCATTTTTCGGCTCACCTTAACAAAAAATGAGTCGAAAACAAGCAGTAAACCGGAAGTGACGCCTACTCAAGGAAATATAAACAATGATGTTGTAGTTACTACTAGGCAGAGAGCACAACAAGTTTATTACCAGTCTGTTCAAGCGGAATTAGGTGTTACAAACCCTAACTGAATAAATATGACATGTCAACGGTTCTGAAGTTGTTTTTAAAACCAATCAAAAATATATATATATAACATATCGTTTACCACTCAATGTATAAGTAATTCGGTTTTCAATGAATGAAAAATGCAATATTTGTATATACTCTTACAGTACCGATCCGTTATTACGAAAGATATACACTACTACATAAAAACTTCATTAACTTCAACATAGGGGTTTCCTTATGGAGTGTACAGCATAAGACCCCGAATATGACTCCAGAAAGTGGCAATGTTGACATAAAATGCTGTCCAACCAACTGTCAACAGCAGTAAAAAAGCTTTAGCCCCGAAAATATTTCAGCACATCGCAGGATTAGTTGATAACTTTGAGTGAATGGCCCAAGAAAAAAATTAAAATTATGATTGAGGGTGATATGCATCGAAGCACACACGTAATCAAGAAAGATATATTTGAGCATGTCGTTAAAAGCAAATGCTTCAATAACTAAAAGTCTTCTGAGCTACCCATGGTGGGCAACATACAAGCATTGAAGAAGTTTGTCCCAGACTTTGTCACTCAGGAAGTAGGTACTAAATTGGAATACGAAATTTTCAAGAAGTGCTCAAAATTATCCAGGCAGGTTCCTAGCTCTGTTAATATTTGTAAAAACTTGAATGCTTTACCAATGGAGAAATGGACAGTTACTTCTGCATGGGAGATTTGAAATGACCTCTCACTGGTTCAAACTTTTAGGGATTAATAGGCCGACAGTTTTCATAACTTCGACAAATTTCACGCATAGTAAATCAAACCAAAAGTCTTATTTGAGAGGATGAAATGGGTTGGGTTACCCAATCAATAAAATGGAACCAACTGAATCCAAGGCTGTTATATTTGAAGACAGTACCGTTGATATTGCTTCGGGTCAAGCAGCAGGTTGCAAGATTGCTGGTTTGGAAATGGCCTTCGATCTAGAGTATTTGAAGAGAAAAGGATGTGATATCATAATAAAGGATTTTACATCAGTTCGGGTTGGAGGTTATGATCATGAAACCGATGAAGTGGAGTTCATCTTTGATGATTATTTATTTGCAAAGGATAACTTATTAAAATGGTAATAAAAATCCCAAATATAGTCACATTTAGTTTACTGATAAATCCTTCTACACATTGCTTGTAGAGTTTTTCATTGAGCAGCTGTTGGTCGCCGAAATTTAATTTATATATTTTATGGTTACGATGAGAGACTTATTTGATGTCCGAAATGTATATTGAAGTGCTATATTATTAATTATTGCCTTATATGGAACCTCTAAGTAATTCTTACATGTATATTATGGATGACAGATTTAACTCTTTTATTGAACATCCACGAGGGTACAATGTCCAAATAGGTCAAACAAATAGCTTTAGATAAATCGCATGATAACATTCTTAGATCTGACGAATTTTAGTCACATTCCAGGAACACTAGGAACGATTATGTCAAAATTTGGAAACAAAGGTATATCTGTCTTATAAGTGTGCTTACTTAGTGTGCTTACAATGGCATGTCACGCCATTTTGTTGGGATTTGTAATAATGCGCACTACAGTTAACTAATAAAGTAGCAATAGTATAGTACAGATAATTCATTATAAAATAAATTAAATACTTAACGTTGAATCAGTAGTCCTTCGGGGTTCTATAATAAACAGAGATTCAAATTGCATAAATGGCATGAACCATATGGTTTACATATGCCGATGAGGTTAGTGAAAATTTTTACCAAACAAACTCCCCCCACGTACTTATCATAAGGAGTGTTGTTTATGATGAACAAGACAAACTTGTTTGCAACACTTTATACATTCGGAAAAAATTGTAGAAAGTAGCAAACGAAGTCTTGCGAGAAAGGTAAACCGAACCTGATCCCATATGCTAATCTTTATATATTATCTTCATGATATATAGAGATTACTTTTGTTACCTGGGAATACACTAAAAAAATCAAGAAATGACAAATAGCAAACAGTGGGAGCAAAGAGAAACATTGATTGACGGTAACGAAAATATCATCATTCCAAAGGATATCTTCAGGAATAAATTTACGTACAACTTGAATGAATTATATCATTATTCAATATTTTCTTCGATTTTGTTTATATGTGTTATCATCAACGCATTTTTGTTTTATTTAGCATTTGGCAACGCTGATGGCATTATCTGGTGCATCGTTGGTTTTTTTCTCCTTGTTGTTTTTTTTATTGGATTAATGATATCCTTCAGTGAGGACTTTTCTAAGCCTTTAGATAACACAACGCAACTTAAATTGTGTACAGAAGTTATTCGTAATAAACCAAATCTCAATGGAAATTCATGGGATATTATTGCAGTTCACATGAATAAATTCATGTTTGATGAAGGAAAGCGGGAAACACCATATTATTTCTATCGGGGATCTGTCTGCAGAGAGAAATTTTTGAAGTTTGTTGTACCTACAATCAAACGTCCTTCTGAACCGATATATGTTCCGACGACTGGGTTTAACGTAGATATTGAACTAAATGAATACAAGCAAAATTTATGTGCCAAATCAGGAGTAACCTCAACCACCAATACTACATTATTTGAAAGTTCAAACAATATCAAATTGATGGCATTACACGCTTATAATCATTCTGTACAGGAAAAAATGGCTGCGGAGTCTGGTCGGTTAGCAAATACTAATATGAACTAGTGTTTTGCAAATCAATACTGAACTACAGATATGTCCCTCGTCAGTCAATATTCAGATGATAAGTTTTTTGATATATAATGCAGGTTGCATGAAGTATTTTGTTTTTACTTATATAACTATGTAGTATTCGGCCGAATATTCTGTTAACTGCGCGCTTACTTTTTCTCCTGATCGTCAGGACTAAATTACAAGACATCCTACAACAGAATGTGTTCAATCTGTATTTTGACGCCCTAGACCAACATCACAGACTACTGTTTCTATGGGGAAAGAGGGATATTGTAGCAATCAGAATTTCGAGATTCTTTTTCGAGCTCATGTGATTTCTGTTTATATTCCCTAACAGAGGTATGATCAAAAAGGGACATATCCTAGAGAATTTAGAGTTTCCTTAAAAGGAACTTGCTTTTCCATGTATGTTTTCCTAATTAGCACTAAACCACCAAAGAGAAAGAAAACTCCAAAACCGTTGCTCTTCGTGACTTCAAAAGCAGAAAGTATTTAATGGCTGAGTATGAAATTGTTAAATTAAATAAGTATAACATTATCGTTCTCTATGAGCTTAATGATAGTTTTCCACATAGCGCAGAAATCCCCTGCAATTCAAAATTATTATTTTAATTTATGATTACGGAGACACATTGGTTTTAATCATTCTTATTTGCATGGTATGAAGTAATAATTAATGAGGATAATCCAAGATTGACGGGGCTTTCAATTGAAGAGATAATCAAACATGAAATTGAAGTAAAAGTAGCAGTGTCTAGTAATTACCCGACTGGTGATAAAGATTTCATTTTGTGAGCTATAGGTCCTGAATTAATATTGTTGGAGACATTTTATTATACCAATTTACCTTATTGTATAGAACAAGTTCCGTATATTGACAAAGCAGTTACCAAAACTTTCTTCATAGTCATTAATAATGCGGAGAGTGGAAAAGAGTATATTTATTATCATATTCCTTTAAGAAACGCTGCAGTCTGCCTATATGTTGGTTTCTCAATGTGTGACATTATATGTCAATTTCACGTGCTCATATTCTCAATTTCTGCTCTATCTCGAATTGTATGATCTCATAGTCAAGGATGCACTTAGTAGTGCTGGGAATGCAGTATCACATTGTCGTGTCTTTGTGTTATTGGTATTTACTAAACAGCCTATCATTCTCAAGGCTAAGGTTTTTGCCATTGAGAATTAGTTTCCAGTTCTGAACTCCTTAAAGGATTAAAAGTTGATCAGTAGTGTTACGAATAGGTTTATGAGTTTCACGAATTTCGTCCTATAAGTAACATACATATCTTAATTCTCACCATAATTATACCACGAAGAAGTAAGTTTCAATATTGCGTCTTGTCAAAATCTAAGTGGTGCATACAAAAGTGCGTGTTCGATAGTACTGTAATTATCTTGACGAGTCCGTCATTCCTGTTCCTTGTTCTTGGTTTGTCTGTCGTTAGTCTCTGTTTTGTTCTTCCAAAGTGAGCTTCAATTTCATAAAATTATCTAACGCTCGAAAAAAAAATGCTACCTCAGTGAAACGCAAATTTAAAAAATTTTGAGAATATTTTTTTCTCTGATTTAATTAATATTCTGGATTAAGGTAATATTTATTAATCTAAATTCAGTGGAATGGTTATATTTAAATGATTACATGATTTGGAATAATCATTTGGATTTTGGATATATTACAGAAATTTTAGTGGTGGTAGGGTCTTAATATTTAAAATGATTATTTTTTATTTAATTTAAATCGGATATATTTTAACTAAAGTATGAAAATTAAAAATCATTCCATCAAGTCATAATTAGAGCATTTATAATATAAAAATGTTGAATTTGTTGGTGTATAATGATAAATTCGCTCAAATATAACTATAGTATAGCCTATAATGTAAGATTTTCAAAGTAAAGGTATATATGTTAAGTGTTAATATAACTGATTTAATGTTTCTCATTTTAATATTAACTTCTTTTAATAATAAGCTGGTGTAGATACTAGTAAAATATAAAAATATATTTAGTGGAAATATTTTATTATTTGGTTTTCATAATTGTGAATATACACGCTCAGCAAACCTCTTTCAGTAAATTCAGCGAGGGTGGGTTCGCTCAGTCAGAAAATTGAAAACCTTCAGTCGAATCA